>JANHGB010059430.1:0-20853 GCA_026283785.1 Coracopsis vasa | reverse complement strand
TGAACCCTCCAGTTCCACCTGTGGGCACTTTGCACACGTGGAACTGAAACTTTTACCAACATCCTAAAGATGTGCAGTGCAGGATTTTAGGCTCCATGGTCTGTTTGGGGTTTTAAGTACCTAAGGTACCTTAGTATGCGTTCTAAAATAGCATGCAAGTCTTTGGAAGCCCCATTTTGGGGCTTTTTTTGCACAAATGTCTGTATGCTTATATAAAAAATGATGTTTGCTGGTTACTAAAATGACTGGATGCAGTTTAGTTCATACATATGATTTTTTTTTTTTTTGATCCTGCAATATCACTAAAAATGAGATGTGTAATTTTAAGGACTACTTTGTTAATTTGTCTCTTTGGTCTGTGAATTATTTTTGCTATAGAAAAACAGTTGGATTCTTCATCCTGTTTTTATTAGCAAAAACCTGGCTACAAAATTACTTCTGAACATTAACACAACAATTCAGTCTTGTTACATGTTCCATCTATCTGTTAGCCAGAATTAAGGCAGGTGTTTGGCTGAGGTGATGTTTTTGGAATGAATGAGGTTGTGGCATCAGCTTTGAGTTGTCTTCTATAGCTTGCTTGCCTTGCTTGTTTAAACAATACACATACCCTATCCACAGAAGCTTGCACAAATATTTTGTTTCTAATTAATCGTGAGGCATTTGCAATGATGAGCAGTGAAAAGTGCTTAATAATGCTGGGAGTTTTTAATAAGACATGCAGGGAAGCAATGGAAATAGATGAAGGCTTTTTTTTTCTTTTGTCAGCTAATAATTGGTAGTTGGAATTGATTTAGTAAAACAAAGTAAGATATTGTATCTTATTTAGCTTGTTTTATTACTTTATCTAGTACTTAGTTAAATCAACAGAGTCTTTGTTTTTTTAGTAGATTACATCTTTTACATTCAGATGAACTGATTTTTGTTATGGTTTTGAGCTATTACTTTTAACACAGTAATTTATATCTCAATGTAAATACTTCAGTGATACTCTATGCTTCATTTGGTGAGGGGGAAAAAAGCTTTGTTCAGGGTGAAACAACAGATAACACTGAAACAGTTTGTCTGATTTTCTTTTCATCCTGTTTCAAACTTCATGCATCAGTTTCACTGTGATTAATGTAACTTCACAAAATTAGCTCTGTAGCTACTTGCCTAGCTGTCTGATGCATGCAGACACACACATATATATTTACTTGTGGTTGATTATAGGAAAATGAGGTAAACAGAACAAAAGAGATGGAAAATTCAGTTATTAAAACATCAGGTTGGTGTGGCCCGTTTGCCTCAATCCCTTTAAAATCTAGGCAGACACAGAAAGCAGTTTATGGGATGATTATCTGCACAGGCCATAAGGCAGTCCTCATACAGTCTTAAGTGAAGAAAAGATAGTTACTGGCTCCTCCCAGATTACCATCAGGAATCCAATTAACTACAGGAAATACTGTGGCAGCATCATTTGCTTCTCTCCTGTAAAATGTGAATTCCCTACAAAATATTTCCTGTGGTTGATACTGCAACAATGAAGGGATCAACAATCACTTACTCTTTTTGCAGGGCAACAGGTAAGGTGTTACAATGAAATTACTGAAACTCTATTCATAAACTTACTATGGCTTTGACTATTTGCGATTAAAAAATAATTCCTCTAATGAATTAATTTTTAAACTTTTCCAATTCTGAATGCTATTTTAATGTGTTACTGACAATATTTCATTCTTCTCTATGTAGTTGGTCTTACAAGTCTGATAGTCTCTTAGTAAACATGATATTCAGGATGAAGAGTATCTGAGTCACCAGTTCTGTTTGTGGAACAGTGAATATATTCATTTTACACCATCTCCTTTATGATTCTTAATAGTAATTACTGGCTGCCAGCCTATTCAAGGTAGTTTAAAATAACTTCTGTTAACTATTGGGTTAACACTACCACAGAAAGCTGGTATGACTTAAGATAATATGAATCAAGTCAGCTGTAGACCTGTCTCTCAGTTTAGCTTGTAGTTTCTTGCCATTTATGTCAAAAACCCTATGATTAGCAAATACTGAATCATCAGACCAACACCTACATCATCTAATGAATTATATTCTTTTGTCTCTTTTGTGCGTGAAAGCAGCTACAGTCCTTTGTAAATATCAAACTTAATGATTAAATGACATTCACCTTTTACTGAAACAGATGGGGAATATTTTTTTCCCAAAGGGGGAAAAACACATACAGAAATAACAGATCAGTTCTGGTTGTGGTCCCAGTGAAATCCGTTTTACAAGAGCTGCAGTATTGTTTTGCTGTGCAATTTACATATAACTGAAGTATAAGAAAAATTGCTTAAATTATTACCTTGCCTTCTCTGTCCTGTATCTTGAGTAGTAAATAGTTCACATTTCAAATAAGCTGAGGGAATTGAGCTGCGTACCTACTAAATACTCGATGCTAAACCTGCCTTCGAGACTTCGGTTAACTGTAGCTTAAGTATTTCTGAAATACCTACTACTCACGATCCTACTTATATACATACATTAGAACAACACCCTTTGCAGCTGTTTTAACACAAAACCGTTATCTATGATTTTTACAGCACTTTAGAAATAAATTCTTTGTTATTCCCAGCAATGTTAAAATCAGTCTGTTGTAATTTAAAACACACAGTTTCCTTTGCCAGTGCTTCCTGTAGAAGTGATTGTGTCTCAGCAGATTTGTAAGATTTTTCTGTTAAAAACTCTCATGATCTGCCAATCTCAAAACATCAGATTTAAAGCCTAGAGACCAAGTTATAATGTAGTAGCTCTGGGTCACTTTGTTAACATATCCAGTCTTCCTTACACTATCATATTTTTGCTTAGTCTTAGTTGTCTAAGTTAACTTTAGTTACCTCTCTAAAACATCTTACTTGTGCAGTTTAAGAACTTTGCCTTTTGGCCATGAAACTTTATTCCATGGTATCTGATGTTTACACAAGTACCCTGTTGACTTCTGTGGGACTGCTCACAAAAGTAAAGCTTCTCAGGAAGATAAGTACCTGCAGAATCAGGCCACAGAGTAAATGTTAGAGGTATTACCCGAGTGCTTAGGTACAAAGCTGACACGGCCCCTACCTGCATCTGTAGTCAACCATGTGCCTTTAAAAATTGCACTATGGGATAGTTCCTTACATGTCACTGCAATGGAGAGAGGACAAATTCACTTTAGAAGGCAAGAAAATATTAAAAAACCCCTCCAAATTTCATGTGAGAGTCAGAAGCATCAGCATTTGCTTATAATGTATGAATATATGAGGTATAAAATAGCTTTTATTCTACACTGATGTTTTAAAATTGAAATCTTGACCAAGATTTTTTCACGTTCATACATAAACGTCATCTTTTGAAATGTGTGGTCAGCTGTCATATTCTTACTTACCAAATCCACATGGATCTGGAGAGATGAGACGTCACTATTAGTAGAGAGTTCCGCAGAAATCCAGTTGGTAGCTTTACAGTGGGATTACTGTTTGTGCCAGCAGCTGAACTACCCCAACTGGAATCGTTCCAGTCTGGAACACAAGCTTTTCCCTCTGCCTTGAAAACATGTTCTGAAGTAAAAGATAGTAATTGCATCTTTTAAATAAGCATCTTAACTGCTAAGGTAGAGTGAGACCAGCATCTTCTTTTCTTATCACTTTTTGGCTATGATATTGTTTTCTGGCTGCTAAAACATTGGACATTGCTCTTTTCTCTCACTTTGTTCTGGAGCAAAAGTTCAGCCCAGTGACTGGAAGCCACTGATTTCCAGATCCTGAAGTACTAAAAGGAAATCTTCCTTGTTACAAGGCAGTGACACCTAAGCCAGTTCCTAAGTGGTTAGCCCCACTGCTTGTTTGATGAGTCCACACTGCAGCCTGGTCATGTGAAGCAGGACAATATGCCTCCAGTGTGCTCCTTCTTAGCTTAGTCACCAGAAAGGTCTAGAACCTGCTTTATTGTGGATCTCAGTTGTCCTTGCTGCATGGCACTTAACTACTCATCCTGTAACTTCTCAGAGAGAGTGCTTTTATTCCAGAGGAAATGAGTGGGGACAAGAGGCTGCTTCACTCCTTAAAAGAAAGTGGAAGCACAGGGTGATCTCACCTATGTCAGCGCAGTGTGCCTATACTACTTCCTCTGCAAGAAAGTCCCCTCTCTACATGTATGAAGCAGTGAGCAGGGCTTGACAGCTGTCATTTTAAGAAAGGCAACAAGTGAATCCATGGTGCAACCAACAGGAAACAAAAAATGTTACATCCTTTCTGATAGGAATTGATCTGCTCAAAAGTGAGACACCCCCCACACCTCAAAAATGCATACAGACATCAAACCAAGTATAAAATTCACACCTGGAGGGGACTTCCCGAAATATCCCCCTTAGTGCTTGACATGTGATGGTGTATCGTGATTTCTAGAGATCCTTGTTTATTTGGGCAGTGTGGTGCTGCTGTTTACTTCACCCAGCCAACAGTACAGACATTATTTTCCCCTTGTCTTGGTTTCATTAGCTGTGTTGTTCCTGCACACTTAATGATACTGCTTCCTGTGATAAACCATAAAGAGATGGAACATTACCTGAGACACCATTCCATGTCTTGAATGGGGACTGAAAGAGCAGCTTCTTTGCTGTCATGGCAATAGAAATGCATGTCCCAGATAACTGAGCGGATCTGATTAAGGTGGTACCATGATCGCCACAAGCACATTCCTCAGACAGCTAATGAGGACCATGACCTGGAATAACACTTTGGGCTTGTTTTTTAATTCAGCACCTTTTGAGTGTTCATGTGATGAACAAAATGCTGAAGAGGACCTTTTAAAAACTAAGAATATCTGCTACATAGAAGAATCAGGAGCGTAGATTCTTTTACTGAAGCACTGTTTTTACTATTAACACTCTTTATCTGTGCAGGAATGTAGTACCCCTCTCTAGTAGGATCAACACTGAGATAGTACTTCCTGTCCCAAATTACATTCTACATCTGTTTGAGGGAGAGCAGTAGAATTCCATGAAGTAATCTGTCATAATCTTGCTTCACTTTTCTGTTTCAGAAATAAATACAAGCGAATTGCTCACATGGATCATACTGTGCAATTTAAAACACTTGTCAGGAAATAAATACAGCAAACTGACAGGCACGAGAACAAAATACTGAAGTCAGTTGGAACTGCCTGGTTATACAGCACAGGAAATAGGGCTTTGGTGTATCTTCTGAAATAAAACCAAGGGAGCTTTTATTTGCTGTACTGCAAATATACACAGTGTTTGCCTCTGCCATTTAGAACAAGCTTGCTAGTATTCTGTAACACTGTAGGTATATTATCTTCTGCACTAATCTCCATCTCTTCCCTTTTCAGTTAAGGGTCCCTGACAGCCTGAATTCTGCATTAAAAAAAATAAAAAATCAAATGCTTTACATAATCTGAACAAGCTATTAGAAGCTATTAAAAGTTTTTAGGAGAACCTTCTGAGAAGTAGGAACCCACAATTTTAGTTAATTCAACTCTTATTAACCCTGAAAATTATTTTTGGGGATAAAATAAAGTTATTTCTTTAGCTACAAAGCTCCCTCTGATCATGAAAGCCAGCCCTTACTGATTTCAAAGTCTGCTGGGAAAAGTATAGAGGTTTTGGAACTTCTCCAAATAGAATGCAATTATATGCAAGCATTCCTGCCCCGTTATTAAAGAATAGACTTTTAAAAGCGCAGAGTCGGATGTTCAAAGTAGCTGAGTAGAAAATGCTCCAGATATTCTTTAATCTTTAATAAGATTCATTTTAATTCATAGTCCTATTAATATATTTACATTACAAATTAATTTCTGAGGATCACTGAAGTTTCAAAGGGCCTTTGGCTTTTACAGACAAATGTAATTCTCATGGTTTTGAGGCAACTGATATAGCAGTATTAAAGGTTTTTTAATGTGTATGTGCATTCTGTTCCACCTTTAAGCATCTTGAAAAGGACAGAGCTACACTACATGACTTTCTGGAATAAAGTCCACTAGCACTGTTGGTCGAACACTTGATTCTATCACATATCAAGTATGTGACAGATAATGTAATATCTGCATGAATGAGATTCTATTTGAATCTATTTAAATATTTTCTTTAAAAATATCTATGCAGAATTGTAGATAAAAGATGGACAATATATGTTAACACCACACTTGAGACTGTTACACCACCTTAGCAGTGCTGCCGTTATGATACTATTGGCTTTGCTGAAACTGCCCATTGCAAGATTTCCAGTCAGGATCTCTGGTTGTGTTTTTACTTTTAAGAATGTGATAAAATCAACATGGCTGTACATTAAATGAGTTGAGGGATTCTTGTCCATATAAAACGCATTTACAAAGTACATCATCAGTCAAACTCTATAGAGCTTGAAACACACAATCAACTAAACTTCTAATTGCTAGGACAGAGAGTGAGGCTGTTGAATTGTAAGATGACTGTGCACCAAAAAGGCAGTACAGGCCCTGTCAGACTGCCCAGTTCTTGGACAACTTCATAATCAGGTGCCAGGTTTGATTTTCAGCTTTATTACACATTTTTGAGCTTCTGTTGCAGATTTTCAGCGAATGTTATTACTGTTTCAACAGGTACTGCAATGGCTGCAGGAGTTCTGCTGCAAAATGAACTACCATATTCTTCGTTGCTAGAGAGCAGTTTGTATCTTGCAAATATGAGTTCAGGTAATAATTTTTCTCTGATACAGCAAGAAAAAATGCTTCAAGAAATTCGGAGGCGGGGGGAACTACCCCAAAACCACAGAAAAACCCCAAACCAAACCTCCCCAAAACCCCAAACCATTTTCCATAGAAAATTATAAACCTCAGAAATACTATCCCAAATTATAAACATATTTATATACAAAACCAAACTGCACTACTGTATCATTACCACGATGTGTTAACATGTCGAGCTTTTCTGTAACATTAATATTCTCAGATCTCTTGGTTGAAGAAACTGTAAGTTTTGTGCTCAGAAATGGCCCAGCTCTCTGCAAACACAAACACACCTTTAGCAAAACTCCCCTTCCTAATGAAGTATTTCCACTCTTACAGGATGTAATTCTTTCTTACTGTTTTGGGTCAAATCCTGCTACATTCAGGAGGAAAATAATGACATGCAGTATTTTATATTGCTTATTTCTGGCTCCACTGTCATTTGATATACACTGAAGAAGAGTTTCTGGGTGGAGAAAAAGAATTACATATAAGAAAGCAATATAATTAATTAGAAAAGATCCTCCATGTTTCTTGGATATGCATAGCACCTGAAATAGCCTTTTTCATCTCCTTTCTCTTCCACCCAGCCCCCCAAATAAAAGCATATTTAACTGTTTCCTCATCTCTTTATACTAGCTTTATTGCTGAATTACAATAGTCAGAGTTTTGAGACAACAGCTAAGAGAGTCAGTGTTAACATTTTCCTTTTCTCACATGACATCACTACTGATGTTTCAGGCCTGGTGCCTACAACAAACCTTACCACATCTCCTTAAGGACTGGGGTGCAGTACTCACAGTTCAGTCACTCAATTCCTGTTCAGTATCTAGAAGAAATAGTAGATTTTTGCCTAGTGAATTTTTACCAGAAGAGAGCTTTCTCTTATGCAGACTTCTCTGTAAGAGGTACTGGTTTTGTAGTACAAAAAGAAACACAGGTTGAATGTATCTTCAGGAAAACGCAGTTGCTTATTGAACAAAGTTATGGTGGGTTTTCTCGATTTCCCCGTCTTTAACCTGCAGTCAAATGCACAGACAATGGGATGACAAAGTTTAGCATTGCTACAGTCTGTTCTCCACACAGTGGCATGAAAATGTGCTTTTGAGAGCACTGCAATCTTTCCAGCAAGCTCATTCTCCTTCTTAACACAAAGCGAAGTGGGAGGCAATTTGCCACCTAATATCTACCTTCAAAAGCCTAAAGCACTCAACAGATACATCTCCTCCCCCCATCATCTGCTTTATCTCAGTCTGCAGGGCTAACAGCTTTGCTTAATAAAACAGCTGTGCCCTGAAAAAAAAATAAGTCTTTTGTTTTGAATAACACATTGTGTTTTGTTAGAAGATATGAATGGTGCAGAGTGAACAGTCTACAATTCATCATGTACTGAACCATTTCAGTAGGAACACACTAATCCCAATCATTACAGAGCTAATGATGCATTTTGGAGCAACTAAGTGGGGGAGGAGAGGTGGTTGTGGAATGTCTAACCAAAAGGTGGGGGAGTATAATGTGCTTACATACAGATTTCTCAGGAAGCTGAGTCTCCAGCTACATTTTGATTGTTCTTTTGAATCCAGTATTTTGTGCCTTAGTGAGTTCTGAATGCATGTTATTGACAAGGAACTAAATACCCACATTGTTTATGGAAAATGTTTTGGTTGTTCCCAATCCATTTGCAAAATCATCTACTTGAAATGCAACTATTTTCATCGAGCAGCGGAACAGTTTGTCCCAAAGAGGCTCCATTCCTATAGACTGGAGCAGCCCCAAGGATGGCTGGCAGCAGCTCCTTTGCTGTTAGTTACTATGGAGATAGCTCAGCCCATGCTGACGAGCTGCTGGAGCGCACAGAAGGATGCACAGCTCTACGCAACTTCGGCACTGAGCAAGTTGGGTTTCCTATCGGGGCATCCTCAGCAGCCAGCCGGTAGCTGGGTCCGGTCAGTCATGCAGGGCTCACCTCGGAGGCGTTCGGCAGTCAGTATTTTTAGCAACTTTTTCCAGGGTCGGAGGCATTCCTCCTCCGATCCCCTGCTTCGCATCATCCAGAGGCGGCGGAGCTCAGCTGTCGAGGTCCTCTCATCATCGACTCACCGGGTTATGGTGGCAGTGTCATCTCTGAGCCCCGAGGAGCTGGATGCAACTTTTCCTGAGAAAAAAAGTAAAGTACTTTTTGTTAAGACTGTTGGCAGTTCTGGGCATTTTGTTGGTATTAAATGAATATACTTCTGTTAACTGTATTTTATAGAGATGCATAAAATACTCAGGTTTAATTATTTTTCCTGTTCACTCATTCCTTACTCAAGAATTAATACATGCTTTTCTCTGTGACAGCTGAGTTATAAAGAACCAGAAGCACATGTTCACACATAGAATCATAATATGGTTAGGGCTGGAAAGGACATTAGGATCATCCAGTTCCAACCCCCATGTCAAGTGTATGGCTAAGTATTTAAGTATTTTTGATTTCAGGTGCAAGAGGACAGTGACATGTTTTTCTGTTGCAAAGGGTATTGCACACCTCTAAATCCATCAGGAAAACTAAAGTTACTGGGAGAAACGACAACTTCTGCAGTAATGCAAGCAATTTTTTTCCCCTCAGAATGCTTCCTTGAAGTCTGTGTTGAAAAATGAGCCTTAAATCTATATTCCATGTGTTTATGGGTTTTGTAACTTCATATTGATGAAGTTAAACTGTTAAGGTTGAACTGACACTTTTAAGGTGGAGGTGCATTTCTCAGCTTTCTTATTAAGTCTGTTTTCCCCTGTGTTCCAGGAAGTTCGAGGCGTCCAACAGCAAAATACACTAAAGTAGGGGAGCACCTTCGCCATGTCATTCCTGGCCACATGCAGTGCTCGATGGCATGTGGTGGCCGTGCCTGCAAGTATGAAAACCCAGCTCGATGGAGTGACCAGGAGCAAGCCATTAAAGGGCTCTACTCTTCTTGGTAATAAGCAGTGTTTGCTCTCACTAAAATGTAATTGCATCAATTGTATTTATTAAAAGAGAGAATTCAAAAGAAACTAATGATTTCTTTTTAAATCAGCCGTTGCTAAGTATAAGACATAATGATAGCTTGGTTCAGAATTACAACTTAACAGTAAACCATAATGGCCATTGTACATAGCCCAGTAAAGACGATGAAAGATTTCTGTTGACATACACTAAGTTTAGTTCAGATCCAAAAGAATAAATATCTATATGCAAGAATTACAAAGAACCTGCTCTGGGTTATAGACAGTCCGTGCTGAGGTTTAAAATGCAAATGAATTAAAATGTGTTCATAATAGAATTTAGAACTAAAAACATTTACTAAAGATGAAATAATGAAAGGCGTGTTCTGAAATGTGCTTATGTGCAGTAACAGTCACATGAAATGTGTCTCTACATTCTTACTGATTTTTTTTGCAACAGCAAGTGCTGTTCAGCACATACAGAACTTAAAAGGCCAAACAGATCTGAATTTTTTACCATGTTTATTGGCCTGGCATTTAAACAGTTCCAGTAATTGTCTTTTGATTGTGTCATATCTGTATCAGCTTAACAGGATTTATCACTAACACTATATGATAGTAGAATTTACTAAAAAATCATTTCTAGTTAATCAGCAAGATATTTCTGTTGGTTTTGAATATCACAGAGTATTCTTATTTTGGTAGATTCACATCCAGGGAATTATTAATAACAGCATTATTATCTACTTTTCTGATTTCTCAGGATTACAGATAACATACTGGCTATGGCTCGACCCTCAACAGAATTAATTGAAAAGTACAAAATTATTGAACAGTTTGAAAGGTAACAAATCTAGTCATTACTTACTGCAAGTATTACTAGTGTAATTCCTGATCCATTTTCTCTTTCAACATAGATTTGGATTGTTGATAAAGATCTTTTCATTTTAATGATAGACAGGTAAAGATTTATTCTCCACTAAGAATAAATGTGTGTTTCATAAAATAAGGGATAATGAGATTTTGGCTGCATATAATACCTTGACTCATCTATTCTTTCCTCAAGATGTGGCATAAAAACCATAATTAACCTTCAGCGTCCTGGGGAGCATGCGAGCTGTGGGAATCCACTAGAACAAGAGAGCGGCTTCACCTACCTTCCTGAAGCTTTTATGGAGGCTGGAAGTGAGTCCACTCCTGCTGCTCTTCCTCATTAATTATTGATTTTGGCACTTAAAGGTGTTTGTACTTGAATTCTTGTGTGTTAAAAGCAGCTATGTAAGAAATGTTGCACAAAATGGGATGTAAACATGAAACTTGGCAAATATAATTGAGAGTGAATAACACATTGTCAAAGGTCGTCGATATCTAGAGTGAGACAGAGGGTTTATCTTCTGGTGTTTAGAATAAAGACAAGACTAGAGCTGGTTAAATTTGTCTTTTTCTTCTGAGTTCACAATTAATGTGAACACCATTAATGACATTTCAAATTCTGCTACAGTTCCTGTTTTCTTATCTAGACTATAAAAGGTTGTTTCATTGGAGGATATTTGCAGTGACAGTATTTTTGTATTTTCATATTACGGTGAGATGAGGAGAAGTGCCTCTCTGTAGGAAGCAGCTTTTGACTGAAGAAGTGCTTTTATTTCTAAATAGAAAAAATTACCCTCTCTCTGTATATAGCTCAGTAATTTTGGTATGAATCACTGCATTTTGTTACACCTTTTACATTCTTGCTGAACTTCAGTTTGACAGATCTTCGCTAGCTTCATGTATTTATCAAATTTCAATAGCAAGCATACAGTGCAATGGGAAAAGTGTCTTGCAAACAATATGTAGTCAGAGTCTAAGATCCATTATGCAGTTTTAGTGCTCTCATTTATTAGTCATCTCTCTGCTGCGTATAGTACTGAAAACTTCACATTGGGGATGGCAGAAAATAACTCTCTTTTTATTTTAGTTTATTTTTATAATTTTGGATGGAAGGACTATGGAGTGGCATCTCTCACTACTATACTGGATATGGTAAAAGTCATGGCTTTCGCCTTGCAGGAAGGGAGGGTGGCTGTGCACTGTCATGCAGGACTTGGTCGGACAGGTATGTGCTCTCCTGCAAAATCAACAGAATTCTTTTTCTCTGGTTAGAAATGATTAATAGTTTGTTTTGATTCTGTATCATTGCAAGATGTACATCTATAAAATGGTTAGAAATGCTAAACACATTTGTGAAAATTATCTGAATGGCTACAGGAGATCAATTTTATTATATTAAAAACAGGACCTGTAATGTTAGAGAGTTTTGGGTCTCTATAATAATTCCCTGTTCCATTCAAATGGGACAGCTTTTTTTTTTTTTTTTTAAATGGGAAAAATTCACCTATACTTTCATTTCACCAACAGTTTCATTGTCCCATATTTATCACATGGTTACAAACCTGCCACTCACTTTTAGATGAGGTGGATTTGGTGGAGCAGCTAAAATCTGTTACTTCTTTCAAGACCATTTTGCCCATGTCCTTATTGTAGAAACCACCATTGCTCCTGTGTTCGCAGATGATGGAACTCCCAGAGATGCTGTGGTGTGTGAGAAACTATCTATCTCTCACTGAATGTGAGAATGGGTTTGCTATCTTGTGACCCAGCAATATTCTTCAACTATACTTCAGTAAGAGCATCATGTGAGAGAGGGCATAAAGCCTGTATCTTCACCTATATTAATTTTTATCCTATAGTTCCACTAAGTATTTGCTTTAGTCTGACAGTTCTTCAACTAATGCTTGTGTTTATATTTTCCAGGTGTTCTAATAGCTTGCTACTTAGTTTTTGCAACAAGAATGAGTGCTGATCAGGCCATTCTTTTTGTCAGAGCAAAAAGGCCTAATTCTATTCAGACAAGAGGGCAGTTACTATGCGTCAGAGAATTCACTCAGTTTCTGGTTCCTCTGAGAAATGTATTTGCATGCTGTGAGCCCAAGGCACACACAGTGACCCTGTCCCAGTACCTGACCCGTCAGAGGCATCTGCTCCATGGTTATGAGAGTAGGCATCTCAAACATGTGCCAAAACTTATTCATCTAGTTTGCAAGTTGTTGCTAGACTTGGCTGAAAACAGACAAGTGATAGAGGCAGAACTGTTAGATCTACCAGATCTCTCAGCTGAAATTGAAAAGACTGTTTCTCAGTTAGTGTCCACAGAGCTGGACAGAGAACTCGCTAGGCAGGACAGTGATACGTCCGACTCCCACACACACTCGTCCACTTTTGAGACCCAGGATTCTCTTTTCTCTCTGGGCCACGAGTGTGATCCTCTTTGGAAAAGAAGGAATGTTGAATGCCTTCAGCCTCTTACTCATCTGAAAAGGCGTCTAAGCTATAGTGATTCAGATTTAAGGAGAACTGAGTTTCTTTTAGAACAAGGAGAAACTGCCTGGACAGTACCTGCTCAGATATTACTGCACAACAAACTTAAGCAGAACAGTGGTGAGGAATGTTCTGATGCCACAGATGACCAAAAGCCAGAGTTTGATTTACACAAAGGAGCATTAGTGCGTAATACATGCATGTTCTGGAGTCAAGGTAAATTTAATCTGGATGCACGAAAAGATGGATCCTCACTTCATCACAGAAGGAACTCTACCAAAGAAGTGCCACGCAGCAGAACCTTCTCTTCAGGTCTATCATCTATCCACAACACCAGGGAACCTGGAACACCAAGGCATAATTTTACCAATGAGGCTGGTCATAGAAAAGACCACAAGACTAATATGTATGGCAGAAGAGTCTATGTCTCTGAGGACTCGGATTCTTCTTCTTCTTCTAAAGTGAACTTTTCCATTGGATGTGAAAGCCAAGGGAGCAAAGACGTGTCAGAGGCAATTCCACACATTGTTATACAGTCAGAATTAAGTTTGGAAGCCCGAAGAGTTTTGGCAGCAAAAGCACTTGCCGATATAAATGAATTTCTGGAAGAGAATGAAGTGAAGCAGAAGGTAGAAATGTGGCAGGTAATTTTTAACTTGTTTCAATGTTATGTGCTCTGCATATTTCATCTAGGTTAATTCCTAGGTGGCAAAAATGCCACCATGAGCTTTGAAATGGCACACTGGGACACCAGTTTATACTGTGGTTCAGTGAATGCATGTGTCAGTTATAGGCCAGTTCTTTCAAAAGCAAGCAAAATGCACCTACAATTTTGATCTCTAGCAGGAGATTAGAACATTGCTTCTGGTTGTGTTCATTCTTTTTAGTGACTAATGATAACTGAGGCAGTTACTTCTGGTTGTAACTTGGCTGCTGGTAGCATCAAAGTACTACAGATTTTCAGGTAGAGCTGTGTTGATTTTAATCAGTGCTTCCTCAGAACTCATCAGAGGATTCTGTGTGTTGAAGAATTTAGTAGAAACTTCAATGCTTATCCTCAGAGCCAAATCCTCCTGGCAACGTTTGAAGTTGGAATCCAACCTGGTTTATGTATTCTAGTAGATAATGGGGAGGTTCTGAGCTGCACTGTTTATGTCATCCGTCTGTTTTAAGGAATCACTTGAGTTACTGTTGGTAAATATTGATGCCTTGTAAAAAATTAGATTTTTAAATTTTTTTGCAACTCTTAAGTCTGCAGCCAAGGGGAATGTTGGCGAAAGGAAAGAGATGATGCATTTTCAGTTTGTTTCGTTTTGTTTTGTTTTGAAGAAAGAACTGAATGCTCGAGATGGAGCTTGGGATAAAATCTGTACCGAGAGAGATCCTTTTATCCTCTGTAGCTTGATGTGGTCCTGGATAGAGCAGCTGAAAGAACCTGTTATATCCAAAGATGATGTTGACATGCTGGCACAAAAATGCACAGAATCACAGGAGGCACTTTACTTACTGAGAAAGGTAGATCTGTCAATTAATTCTTTAACTGCCAAGTACATTTTGTTAATGCATGTTAAACTATTCATTTATGGCCCTCAGACAAGGGGATTGCACTTGACTTCAATCTCTTTCAAAATAAGAATGAAGATTATTGTGGTATTGAAGAGTGTGAGTTTTAATCAGTACTATGATGATTAATATGATAAGAAAAATACCAGATACTGTCTGTGAACACTGCTGAGTAGAAGCTCACCTTAAGCATATTGCCCTGCACATTCTGCAGTGTGAGATCCACAGGCAAAGATGAGAAACCTTCTCTCTGTGACTCAATGGATGGCTTTTGTTAATGTCCCATCTGACAGCTGTGCTTCATGGCTGTCATATTTGCTGTGCAAACATCTTAATCCATCAGCTTTGGAAGAGCTGGGGCAAGGAATAGGTAGAATTTGCCAATTCGAGGAATCAGAAGCCAGGCCAGATTCTTCTACGTAAATCAGAACTGTGGCCATCTGTATTCTGAAATCTCTATGAAAAACAGGTACTTCTGATCCCAGCTGTTTAACTGTGCTTTCCCCAAAGGGCTAGATGTGAGGTATATAAAAAAACCCCAAACACCTCCCCAACAAACAACCTCCCTCTATTCTTCTCACACAATTTCATTTCCTAATTCTCTGGTTTTGAAGTATTATGAAGAAAATAGGGCCCTTTTTAACAGCCTCCAGATATTCAGGAATACAGCTTCTAATAAACAGGTGGTCAGAACTCTGTGTGCAGTCACCATCTTCATGACATGACATTCAGAATAACTGAGTTCATCTAAACCCACCATGTTTCTTCCTGAAGTATTCCTCCACTCTGTCAGTCTTAATTTTCTATTTGTATTAAATGAAAAATTACTGCCTGACACATTATAAATGAATAGAAATGACTAATAATTATGGGGGTTTTATATTTAAAAATATTAGTTTTATCTTACGTTATCTTATTTTAAATTGTTTTGGAATCACAGAATAGTTGGCAGGAACCTCTGTATATCTTCTAGTCCAATTGCCTTTCTCCAAACAGAGTCAACTAGAGCAGGTTGCTTGTATGTGAGATTCTTCAGTCCCTGAATCATCCTTGTGGCCCCTCATTGGGCTTGTTCTAGTGTGTCAATGTCCTTCTTGTACCAAAGAGCTCAGAGCTGGACCCAGTAGTCCAGATATGGCACCTCAATTGACCAGCTGGCAACTCTCTGTTTAATGCAGCCCATGAGGCTTTTAAGCTGCCTTTACCACAAGTGCCCATTTCTGGCTCATGTTCAACTTTGCAGGCGCTGGGACACCAGGTTCTTTCCTGCCAATCTGGTCTCCAGGCAGTGAGCCCCTGGTATGTACTGGTGCATATTTAGCTGCTCCTCCCAGAAATCCCTCAAGTTTTGATTTAATTGTCACAAAGCGAAGTCCCCGGAGTGTGATTTATGTCCCTTGGAAAAGGGATGGATCTAGCACCCCAGAGATACTTAACTCCCTTTGCTAGTACTTCCCAGGTGTCTTCCTGCAAGCTTCCCTCAGTGGTGAAGGAGACTTGGTAGGACAGAGAGAGATGCAGATCATCCTATGACAGTTGGGGAAAGAGCCTTAAACATGCATAACATCTGGGGCTGAAAAGATCAAATCTCACTTTTTCCATGCCAGTTCTCATGAATGCCACTGTTTTATAGAGGACCTTTAAAAATAAGTCTCCAGATGCACGTCCAACCTCCTAGAACTTTCCAGAGCTGTTTGTGGTACATTACAAGAAAAGAGTTTCTTCCATCATGACTGAAATAATTATGTAGAGGCTTCTTTTAGGCTTGTGAAAATTCCCTAACTCCTGCACCTGAAGGTTTCAGTACACGAAGGCACAGTCTGATATTTAAACAGCACTTAACAAAACCTGAAAATTAAGTGTTCTTCATGAAAATATTTCTTCTAATGAGCTGCTGTTCCTTCTACCCACCAGGAACAGTGTCAGACTATCCTTTGTATTTTACACTGTGTGGTGAACTTGCAAATGCTACCAGCTGATGTGGAGGAGGCCTTACTTGCTCGTGCTATTAAAGCTTTCACTAAGGCAAGTAACCATCTTTATTTATTTGTTTTAAATCTTGAAGGGTGCATTAAGAGAGCAGGCCTCTGTGAGGAAAGTTACAGCAGTTCCTTCACAAGTAGTGTCCATGTGCTTCACTCTCTCAGTGTTTACATTTTATAATAATCAGCCTACAGAAAGGGTATGAAATATTCTCAGCAACATTAAATTCTGTCACTGCAGCCTTAATCCTTTAGTTGCATTTGTCTGGGTTTGGATCACTGCCAAGTCATGGGCTTCTTCAGATTAGGGAAAAGATAATTTTTTAAGGGGTAAGAATAATTAGTCACTGGGAGTGGCTTACCAAAGGCTTCTGTCAATTCTGTACCACTTGGAGCCTTTTCATCAGATTAAAATCATGTTCTGAATTACACTGCAGGTCAGTTATGTTTTGGGTCCTTAATATAGGTTGTGCATAAATAACTTCTGCTTTTGGGATCATTTAATAGCAGTGCCAGGTTACACTTGCCATTGCTGAGCTCAGAGCTGCTTGCTTCTCCGATTCAGCAGGCGAAGTTATATGAACAGAACATTCATCATCCTGCTTCCTAATCTCTTGTAACCTACAGACATGTTACCTGTTGAAACAAGTGACGTTTCTCCTTCTACTAGTTTGTTTTACTGTCCAGTCAGCATAACATTGAAAATACTCAGCATTAAGTACTCCATCATGAAACACAGGTTTCCTTTGATAAATCTTAAAACTTTTCTTTATGTTGGTCATCTCCTTTGCATTTTGCTGTATGACTTCAATTTAACAACTGAACTTCGATTTCTCCCTTTTATCAGACTAGCTTCGATTCTGAAAATGGACCATATGTTTATAACACCTTGAAAAAAGTATTTCGACAAACACTAGAAGAAAAAAGAAAAAAGCTTAAGGAAGGAGCAGATAATCCCTCTTGATTCCTACACAGCTATGCTGAAGAATGAGATGGGCCTGTGTTTTCCAGCAACTGTATTTTGTGCTGTTTGGCATGATTTACCTAACTTTAGGTAACAGCAGATATTAACAAAGCATTTTATTTTTATAGAGGGTGTTCTAGTGACAGTCGTTCTAGTTACACAGTTCTAAAGAACAGCTCCTGTGTACTGCAGCATTTGGTTTCAGATCCTGTGCTTTTATATTGTGAACTGTTCTCATTTTCAAATGTATTTATTGATTTAGAAACCTCTGTCATCAGCAAGCAACCTGACTTTCCAGTTCTGACTGCCATAAGATCAGTGCCATGGTACACAAAGGTTTAATGGATGGAGTAAATATGAATTATGAATGTTTACATTAATTTTACTTTGCAGAAAATAAAACCTGAACTTATAAAACTCCTTTTGCTTGTAGAAATTTTAAAGTAAGACTAAGAGTAATAATGACCAGATCGTGAGGTCTCCTACTGACAGCAGGGAATCTTTTCCTCTAGATCTCTTAAATAATTATCACCAAGGTGTTTCTAAAAGGTGTTGAAGTACAGACATACATTAAGTATATCGAGTATTAGTTATCAAGGCCTTAATTTAGACTACTTTGGCTAAGAAAATGTTAAAGTGTTTTTAACAGAAAATAGATTGTGGCATTTTAAGTGGCTTGAATAAGAGTGAAATTTTACCTTATTAGTGAAACTTTTAGATCTTACTTTAAGTGAGAAAACACCTACTTATCATACCTTAATAGGGATGTCATTCTGCCTGTACTTCTGTTCAGCCAAATCTTGCATAAAGTGTAATATAATAATAGTAAAAAAGAATTAATGAAAATCTTATCTGCAGTACCCTTTGCAAAGGCATTTTTATCTAATAAACCAGAACAAACTGGGATATCACCGTAACTGCAGTTTTTGATCACAGCTGTAGCATTGGGACTGGAATGCCAGTCTGCAGCATTAACAGTTTATCCAGTTAGATAAAGTACTTAAACAAAAATCTGTTTTTTTTCCAAAATATTATTCTTCAGTACTGTAAATGACTAATATTTAGAGATAAAAATAGACCAGTTTAAAATATATATAAATTAGACATGCTTCAGCTGTTAGATGATTGCGTATCAAATTCAGATCCAAACAAGTACTTTGGCAGACTCATCCTAAAACAAGCATGCTTGAAAGCAAATTACTGTGTGTGAATCACACACATGAAACCACCTTTGTAAAGAGACAAGGCTGTGTAACACACAGCGTTAACAACATCCAGTGAATCTCAGCAGCCAGACTTCGGAATGCCAGTATGCATGACAAGGGGGAATGAGTTTAAACTGAAACAGGGGAAGTTCAGGTTAGATATAAGGCAGAAGAAGGAAGAAGTTCTTTACTGTAAGGGTGGTGAGGCGCTGGCACAGGGTGCCCAAAGAAGCGGTAAATGCTCCATTCCTGACAGTGTTCAAGGCCAGGTTGGGCAGAGCCTTCGGCAACATGGTCTAGTGTGAGGCATCCCTGCCCATGGCAGGGAGTTGGAACTATATGATCTTAAGGTCCTTTCCAACCCAAACCAGTCTGGGATTCTATGATTTGCAGGTGTTTTAGTTTCCTCAGAAATTATTTCAGTTTACTACAGTTAACAGCTTTGACTAGCCAGCATCAATGGCTGTTACACACTTGGGGTGTAGAGAAACCAGCTCAATATTGTTTAAATCGATGTCATTTATTAGATCCATCTAGAATAATCTTTCTGAAGTTAATGTCAGGTGTTGGCATTTGAAAAATAACATACGTGCAGCCCATGTAAATGGATATTATAGAACTGGATGGGTTTTATTTTTTGATTTTTTTTGTTCACTGACAAATGCAGTTGTGATTATGGGCAAACTGGGAAAACCCAAAAATACCCCATCCAAATGAATAATCAAACCCACAAACTTTAGCAGCAGCATATTAATTAATTTTTGATCTGGGTGATGTAAATGCTTAAATACCAAAAACCTCCTTTTCCTTATCACACCTTCATGCCCTAAACCTCACAGCTCTGTGTGACAGCCTTGTGGGTTTTGTGTGGGTAGATTTCCCTCTATGCTCATCACGAGCACTGCCTTGTCATCACCTAATCCTGCTGCAGCAAAATGGCCATGAACCAGTGGAAGGTTATGACAAGAGAACCCCAGCTAGCATATGCTGCCTCCTCTGTTCTTCCAGGAAATTCCTCTCTGATGAGAAGGTCACCTCAGTATCAGCAGCAGCAGCAGCTATGAAGCGCTCCCTGCAACAGCTACTGCAGTAAACCACGTAAAATAGATCCTTACTGCAGAGTCATGTCAGCAGTGCAGAATCTGCTAGCGGACAGAATGAAGGCCTTGAAAATTATGGCTTTCCAGCAGCTGATCATGGGCAGGTGCTAGCAGCAGATGATACACAGGGGCGAAAGACTGGTGTATGGAGCTGCCAAGTACAGAGCGCTCCAACACACAGAGGAAGCCCTCACTAAAGCACTGAGGGAAAACCCATTATCCACGCTTCTCGGGGAGAAGCCTTGGAATCCTCCCCTTCAGCACCTTTAGACTTTGCTGGCAGTAGTAATTGTGATCTAAGCCAATGCCTCAGAACCAACACAGGCCCAGACACCCTTTAGTCTAAAAAGCCATGTGCGTACTGCTGTGCCCTCCCAAACTGCCCCATCTGTGCTAATGAATGGCCTTGCCTGTAGATGTGTGGTTTCCTTTGGATCCTACGAGCACCGGCCAGAGCCTTAGCAGCACAGCTGAACTATCACGAATGCTTCAGGCAGCTTCAACATGCTGACCATGGCATCTGTTGGTACCACACGGACAGTTGTGTGAGAGCTTTCCATCTTCATTGGGAGACAAAGGGATGATCTCTGATGCTGTGGGTGAGATTCTGTCAGTGCACCCCCAGTTCCTACCCTAGCGGGACACCTTCAGCAGTAGTTGGAGGACCGAGCAGTGAGGCTGTTTCAGATGGGCCTGCAGGATGCTCGGCTGCTTGCACTGTGAGCATGGGATGCAGGATGTTGGACCATGGGAAGCTGAGAGCTATGGCTTTCCAAGCAGGAGCAGTACTTGGTGTTGGGTCCAGCTCTCGGGGGTGACGGTTTGGATGGTCCAGCTCTCAGGAGTGATGGTTTAGATGGTCCATCTCTCAGGGGTGATGATTTGGATGGTCCAGCTCCCAGGGGCGATGGTTTGGATGGTCCAGCTCCCAGGGGTGATGGTTTGGATGGTCCAGCTCCCAGGGGTGATGGTTTGGATGGTCC
>JANHGB010059426.1:6325-17430 GCA_026283785.1 Coracopsis vasa | reverse complement strand
CTGATTTGAGGCTCCTGGGCACTAACCTTCCCCTCGCTCAGGTGTTGAAGGCGTCCTCTCTCGAGCTGCTCACCTCAGCAATCCATTAGTGGCAAAATTCTCTATTCAATTACTCTAGAGTCCAGCTGTGTGACTGTTGCTTTCTGGTTTGTGTGGGGCTTTGCTTTTGTTTCTTTGTTTTGTTTTTGTTTGTTGGTATTTGGGTTGGTTTTTTTTTAGCACAGTAAAGGTATAGTATAAACTGCTGTGTAGGCAAGCTGATTCTCCATGTGAGAATGACCTAAGTGACATTATTTTGGCTTCAAAGGCAAAAGCTCTTCATTGTGGTATGGAGGTTGTCTCACAACAATTGTTTCTCTTTTCTTCATATGTAACTAATTTTGGTGACATGGTGAAGAGAGGTTTGCCTTTGAACCATCAGAGACTGCTCACAGGGAGTGCTGCAATAGCAGGAAGTACAGAAGACATGCAATCAAGAGGCTTCTGTGCCCCTGTTTGCCTGTGTACTTGGTTTCAAAACAATGATCTGCACTGGAGTTAGCATCTGTAGGGAACTAAAATGCTGGTGGTATCCTCAACCTCTCCTGGTTTTGTCTTATGGCACACTGTAGTTTCCATGTGCGTTGGTCTCCTGTATTATATTGCCTTTAGTTTTTTATAGGGTATTTTAAAAAATGTTTTGTGGTTCGTGCTATGTTCTGTAGGCTGAAATGGAGTAGGCATTATTTCACAGTTGCCTGCAATTGTGGAGAATCACAGAGAATGACCAAAGTAGTTGTTTACAGTCCTACATTTTATACAAATTTACAGCAATTCTGTGTAAGTACCTAGAGCAAGTAATGGTCACACATTTTGCTAACAGCTTAAAGAAGATGCATAATTTGAAACAACCCACCTTGGTTCTAAATTAGCTGCTATCCATGTACCACAAAGCTCTTGCATCTTCAGAATTACTCTTTTGTCTCTGGCCTGTTATTTCACTTCGACTGCACAGGTTGTTAGACTTTCTCTGAACTCAGGGAAATCACGCCTGTGTTGCCATTTCTATTATCATATAATCTCTAACACTTCTTAACTACTTCACCTGTATTGCTATCTCATCATATGCTTCTGCCAGTTCAGTTTCCTTTTACGCTGATCTCTACAATAGTATTACCTTCTTATTCTGTGGCTTTTCCAGAGAAAATCTGCTCAGGAATTAATGCTACTTCAAGTCTTCCTGCTACTGCACAATGGGGATAGAAAAAAAATAATAAAATCAATCAGGAACAATCAGAGCCACATTATCAGAAAACCTCCAGTGGTGTAACATGCACAGGTCAGCCTGAATATAGCTGTTGTCTGCATGGCAAAGGCTATGTCTCCTCCATAGACTTCCAGGATCTATTGGTCATGGGGCAAACACTTTGCTAACTTTATGTATGTATCCTTCCAGCGAAAAAGTACCTCTATACCACTATAATCATAGGTTTCAAGTTTTGTAATCAGGTCTCAATGAAGTCTCTGCTTTTCCATAAGACATCTTAATGGCTATTTGCTATAATTCAGTGACCTTTTCTTTTTAACCCTTGTCTCTGTCAGCATTCTATTGCTTCCTCCATTCTATACTGCATTTTTTATATATTAAAATATATATTTTATATATTGTTTTTTTTTCATTATTCTTCCCTGAAAATATCAAAGCCACTTAACATACACTGCTCAGCTAAACAATAGTGTGAAGTGTTCAAATAGTTTTATAAAGAGTGCCATCTTTCCATTTCTGGGAAATGGAAAACAAACTGTAAGAAGCCTCCAATGACTCCCGCTAAAATTGTTACTAACAGATTTTGTTTCTTACAGTTGAAAACTGGCACGAATGCAAATCAAATTGTATCACACATGTCAAACAGCTTCACAATTATGCAATCAACTTGCACTGCAAATTAAAAACAAGACTTGCTACTAGATCTTAAGTCAAAACAAATTTAAAACTCCAATAAGCTCAGCAAAAGCAATCCTCAAGAAACCTACTCATGCCCATTATGATGGCAGAACCAGCAAATACAGAGGCTTGAAAGGAAGTAGAAAAGTAGCAACCAAATTGCCTCATCTTTTACAAGACAAATTAATGACATTCACAATGTCTTAGGGAGTTAACTACCCTACTTCAATCGATTTTCAAAAGGAGTTCTGCTTTCAGTTCTCTCAAGAATAAAACCTTTAATTTAATAAGACAATGTTGGATGGACTTGCATTTCATTTGAACTGCATGGAAGACCCTCATTCATTGGAACCATCATTTTGCCAATTAATACAGTAGACTTCATTGGAGGAAATCTTGTGAAGGTACTTGAGAACTTCATTTTTAACTTTTACCTTCACATCCTCATCATTTTTTGATGGCAACTTAGCATAGAAAGAGTCAAACTCTGTGCAACAATGTGTTCCATGTGATCCAGTCCATCCAATCATATGACCACAGTTACAGCTGAATTTGGCCTCATGAGTTAGATGCAAGGCATTATCTCTGCCTTTCCCTAAAAATAAGCAAAAAAAAAAGTTCTTCATGTAATTTGGGCATTGTAACAGTTCACACTAACAAATAACATTCTACTGAGAGCGTTATCTCAAAATACTAATAATTTTTATCCAGTATCATAATGGAAAAAGCTTAAGCAAAACTGATACTTTCAGTTAATTCTTCAAGTGAATGATATGCTATTTTTAGGGAGAGATAAGCTCAGGATTCTAGCTAGAAGCTATTCTCAAGTGAACAATCATTCCTCAGCCCCTAACTTGGCATCACATGCCAGTTCGGCAGTCACATTAGCTTAGGAAGTTGACATCGCTGGTTTTCCAACTCCTGTCCCATGACTTCAGTGAATCAGAAAAGTTTGCATAAATGGTGCCTGTGTCTTGACATTAGCACCACAGAGTCTTCTAAAGGAAAGATGTGTAACATAATTCTCAAGTATGCAAAAAAAAGTTTGAATTTCTTTTGCAATTACAAAATCATGGCCTTCAGACTCTGCATGCAAACAGCATATTCTGGGTTGATGCGCGTTTAATCAGATCGAGCACAGAATCAACCAAAAACTGTGCAACTATGTTTACCATCCCTGCATCCTGAGCTTGTCTTTTGTAATGCCTGGAAATCTGGGTTCAGCACCGTGCTAATGAGATCACGTGGCTTTTAGCCAAGTAGGCTATGGCAGTTTGGACTCTCTTTTTGGGCTCTGGACAGAGCAGGGCTGAGCCCCTCCCAGAATACAAACAATATACAGAATCCTGCTTTTAAAAACCTGTACTGTCTGCCGAATTTCATTCTCACATTACTAACTTGTCCAGTCTCATCAACTAGACAGGATCATTAACTACTTTTGCTATAAAATTCTGCAGGAGGAAAACAATGCTAAGAAATGTAGGTAATACATCAGGAGATCACACGCACCTGAGTCTAAGAAATCAGTTCTTAAGCACACTAGTACAGGCAAAGCCCTTCTAGAGATATAGTTGTTTGAATTTAACAAAGTGATGTCTGGTTTGGTCCTTAAATATCTAATGGAATTTACTGAAAAAGTCTGACAAATGCTCAAATTAGATCATTCTATTAAGATTCTTGCTTTATATTTAGAAAAAACATTCCCTCCTTAAAAATCTGTCAGTTAGCAAGAATCACATTCTTGCTGAATTCACTACATTCTCTTGCAGGTATATCTATACTTAAATGGCAAGTGAATTATGTTTATATTTCATACTCGGGTCCTGATTCTATAAACACTACCATTCATATGTCACTATGCATGCCTATAATCCATGCAAGTCTACTATCCAGCTCATTAAAGTGAGTGACTACTTACTTGCATCAAGCTTAGAACCTAAGTCCATGCAGCAGTGTACCCATATATTTAACAGTCACCTCCTTATACCAATAAAATAAACCCCAAAATAAAACAAGCCCAAAACTTTTTCACTTTCAAAAATTTTCACAATTGGTAATGAGCCCAGCTGCCTGTTAAATACATTTCAAGATTGTTTTTATAAAGTAAAATATAACCTATGCTAAGATTTCATACAGTATCTGGCCATTCTATACTATTACAACATCTATACATTTTGCCAAATTTTTTTAGAAGTGACTGTTTTCTTCAGTGCTGTGATACATTTAGGTTCCAGAGGCTTAGAGCTAGAAGGCTGCACCTACCAATTTACATGGCAAATCTCACTCCATTCCCTAATCTAATACCCTTGGTAGGGTTTAAAGAATAAAAGGCAAAATACTCTTAAAATTATTTCCCTTTATCACAAATCCATAGATGGGAATATGAATTTCTGACAAGGTATTTGGCTTATGAGAACTTGTTGATACATATAACACATAGCTTGCTCCTGTCATCATCATGCTGTCTATTTAATAATTCAGGTTTAAATACAAGACCTTAAGTTGCCACAGCTCAGGAGGAATAAAATTAAGGAGATTTACATTTTCCTGCTGAGAAATCTGGAATGCTGTCTAGTGTTTTATCCTTGTCTTCTAAAGTTGTCAGAAACACTGGTGCCATCCTAACCCTCCATCAGTCAGGAACTAAAATATGTATTTCAGAGCTATGTCTTCCACTAAGCAGCAACTTACTGAAATCATGAGAGAAACCACCGTTACAAAATACATCAAAAAGAGACCCTTTCAAACACAGACTGTCAATTTACACTTTTATCCTCTGTATTTTAAGTCTGTGGTACAAATTTCTTCACCGCATTGGTTGGTCTCTGCATTTGTACCAGTGAAGCAATTCCCCCCTCCTTTAATAAAAAGTAAGTAAATCAGAGAATAGTGTAAAATATGCAGGAACACCTGAAAACCCTCAAGGTGAGGTATTGAAACTGCTTCCTAATAATCCTATTTTATGTTAGTGTCCCTCATTCAATAAGAACAAACTAATGAATTTTAGCACAGAGAGATTCAATAATATTCCTGAAAACTGCAGGTTTTGGTACAATTAATGTGGTGTTAACAAAACCACATAACAAAGAGTTTTATAAAGAAGAGTATATTGGCAAGTATACTGGATTGCTGTAGATGGATTACACACAGTCACCTTTCTGATGAAGGAAAAAGTAGCCCTTAAGTTTGTCTGGAGTCTAGGACCACCTGTCTGAATCTTTAGAAACATAAATTTTACTTACTAGTAAGATCAATATTATCAATTTTAGGGCAAACATTCTCACTATGAATGTGACCTCTCAATGATGTTATTGTCCAAACCGCTGGCACTGGTGTAAACAGGAGCCAACTTAAAATGGTACTTAATGACCAAAAAATAATAAACTTGCAACCACTTACAAGAATACTGTAAATAATTTATTTAGCATAGACAAAACATGATCAAGATCCATACTTCTTTAATTAATGTCTCTTCTTAAAGCCACAGAACACAGTAATATTAATCAGACAAGATGCAAATACTGACAATAGTGAAAGGTAACTGCTACTCTACCACATTACTTTCTCCCTCAGTTTACAATTTTATCACACAAAGTGCTTGAAGGTTATGATCAGCAACAAAGTCCAGCTGGAGGTCAGTCACTACTGGAGTACCCCAAGGGTACTGATAGTAGGGCTTAACATTATTATTAGTGACCTGGTGATGGGGCAGAATGCATACTCAGCAATTTTTCAGATGATGCAAAACTGAGAGGAGTAGTTAATATACCAGATGGTTGTGTCACCACTCACAGAGACCACAAAAGGCTTGAGAAATCAGCTTACAAGTCTTATGAAGTTCTTATGAGTCTTATGAAGTTCAACAAAGGGAAATGCAAAGTCTTGTACTTGCAAGGAATAGCTCCCACATGAGTACACGCTGGGGACAGACAGGCTTGGAAGCAGGTTTGCAGAAGAGGACTTGTGTGTTCTGGTGTACATGAAAAAACATGAGCCAGCAATGAACCCTGGCAAAGAAAGCAAACAGTCACCTCAGCTGCATTTTGAGTAGTATTACCAGCAGGTCAAGAGAGGTGGTGTGACACATCTGGAATGCTGTTTCTAGTTGTGGATTCCCAGTAAAAGAGACATGGACATACTGGAGTGAGTTTAGTGAAGGACCACAAAGATCGCTGGGGAGACTGATGTCTAGCACATGAGGACTATAAATTCATGATGGAGGGAGGAGTAAAGAACTCTGGACAAGAGTCTTCTCAGTGGTACCTAGTTAAAGGACAAGAGACAGTGAACACATACTGAAACACAGGAAATGTTTTCCTGGTTTTACTGTGAGGTTCGTTGAACACCAGAATTGTTTGCCCAGAGAAACTGAGGAGTCTCCATCCTTGGTGATTTTCAAAGGTTCTGAGCATCCTGCTCTGGCTGAGCCTGTTTTAAGCAGAAGCAGTGGAATAGATGACATCCAGAGATCCTCAGTCATTCTGGGATTCTGTGAAATACTAACCATAATAGGTTTTGAATATGCTCACTACATGCAGTTCTAGGCTACTTGTGAATGGAAAGTGCTAGTAATTGCAGTTGATTCTGAGCTGTATCAGAGATACATGCCATGGTGAATGCTAGGGTCTTGTCTCATAGCCATGACATCGGTCCCTTGTGAGTGTGCAGCATGCATACTAGGGGTACACCCAAGCATGCATTTGCTCTGCCAACTGCATGTCTTCATTATCCTATGGGATCCACTCTGGTGAGCACCATAATGTAAAGTAAACAAAAGCGACAGTGTTTTCCTAAAAATCATTACAGATCAGTATCACTATATTGCATAGCAGCTCTGTGTCATTCCCATTTTCTCCACGACATGTTTAAAAACTTTAAATTATGAAGAAGCTACTGTACAGGCTGAATAATTTAAAGACAGATTTACCATTATAGTGATCTTTCTGGTTGCGTAACAGCAAAATACAGTCCTGTTAAACTGGGTTAATAGCTGCTTCACATGTCTCAGCTTCCCTCTTCTTTCCATTCATTCAGGCTTTTCCATTTCTCTTGTCCCTTCTACATTCCTCTGCTTCTATGGGTTGATACATTTCTTAGAGACACCAAATTTTAACTCAAAATCTGATGAACAAATTGACCTGTTAGCTTCCAGAAAAATAATTGTGTTTTCAAATATTACAGCTTTGGGGTAGATGTGTTACTGCATGTTACGTATGTAACAGGAGTCTGAATCCTTGAAGATGTAAACTCAAAAACCTCAAACCGTAGAATATGTCCTTCCACAATACAGAACTCCATTCGAGCTTTATATTCAGTGCACTAGCTGGCCTTTGAACACCTATAGCCTATTTGTCACAAAGGATAATGTAATTTCAGAAGTGGGTAACTTATGCAGGAAATGGGCTCTTTGTTAGAGGTGGTTCAGGATGAAAAGAAGAGTAACTACGTTTAGGGCCTGGGCTATGTATTACCACTACCTAGCTGTAGAGAAATCTGTACAAATCTACATTTACTCAAGCTTTAATTATGTTTATTTCTTGCTTTTCTTAAAGCACCAAGGAAATCATACTTCTTGGGAATTCTAGGGAAACTAGTATTCCCCAGCAAAACAGCTTTGCTGAGCAAAGCAGCCACAGAGGCATGCCTCCTAGTCTTCTGTGGGTAAGAAAAGAACCTGTATTATGAGGCAAGGGGGCCCTCATAATTCTTCCATTCCTCCTCCAGGAAGATGGAGGATGGGAAAAGCTTGCTTCTACAGGAGAATAAATCAGAAGAAAATCTAAAGGTTGACTGCAGAATTTAGTAAAGAAGTAAACTAAAAGCTGATCAAAATAGTTTTTTTTTCACAGGGAAAAACAGATATACTCTTTAATTTAGCTAACTCCGGTAATTATAGAAGTGAACATACAGAATGTACATCAGCATAACCTAGCCACACAAGGGTCCAAGGCAAGCTGGGTCTCATTTACTGAAAGACCTTGATGTAGAGTAAGAATTGAGTTGACCATGATGATAACAGTGTCTAGATGATTAACAACATCACTCAGAAGAACAAGACGTTGTATAACCAATACATTCCTTACTATCTTAATCTTGGAAGAACAGCTAAAGGACTGATAAAAGGAGAACATTTGCATCAGAACATGCTGAAGACAAAATAAATAATAGAAAAACAAGCAGTCAACAAGAAACAGCAGTAACTGAGTGAAAGGGTGTCAGGGGCAGCTCGTGACCGCTGACTCAATTCAGGACTGAAAAAGCTTGCCCCCCTCCACAAGTGTCAAAGAGCATGTGCGCTAATTTACACGGCAAGCGAGGATAATTTCCCTAATAGAAGATGGAGTACTAATTAATCATATATTTGGTAACTTTTGACCAATGAAAAGTAATTTCTTCATTCTCTGAAAATGATATAATCTGATGTACAAAAAACCTAAGGCGTACTAGCTTTGTGGAGCTTCCACCTAGCTCCCTATTTTGTAAAATAACTGAAAATAAAATACCTCAACTCTGTGTGTATATTGGTGTTTTGCACACATGGTAATGATCCCACTTTTGTGACAACAAGTTCACACTATTTTTATTGCTATTTAACAAAGCTGGCTAGATTACACTTAGTGCAAATATATCCATTCAGCTAATACACCTTCAGCTGCAGTGGAAACATACCCTTTGAGAGACCATCTGCTCTAAGAAGTCTCCAGTCTAAACTGTGTGAAGAAATGGATGCATTACTAAGCCTCTTTTGTAGAGAGTAAAATATTTCTAAGCTGGCTTCCTAATAAATTTCTAATGTCAGCCAAACAGATAGATATGACTGCCTAGGTATTAAACTTCCAACTCTCAAATTCCAATAAAATGTGTTAATCACAGCACTGTTCTTCATCTGAATGTTCATTTGACATACATTTAAACCAGACACCTAGTCTTTGAGGTGAGAGAGGTTATTTTGAAAAAAAAAAATAGCCATATTGAACACTTAACCTACATATTGTCTCATGTTGCTATTGATCGTAGATCCTGAAAATAATCAAGATAATCTGCAGTTTGTCTTAGAACAGGACTGGTGGGGAATTAAATGTAAGTCTCAAATTTTCAGCATATGGAGGCAAGTATAACATTTTGCAAGCTAAAATATTTGAAGATAAAAAGCTGGATTCTTCACAATTTCATCCCTTATATAGTGTGTCTGTGCATTTATAGATATACAATTTCACCCACTCGCAGAATGGGAGTAAAACAGAACATTGTGTTTTAACTGCATTTTTGCATTCAGTTTTAAGCAAGAGTAAATATCCATTTAAGATGACAAAGCATCAGACCCATCAACCCATCTTTCTTTTTCATGTTAACAAACAACTTATGAACGTAAATATTGCTGTTTACACAGCCTAATCCCCTACAACACCTTCGTGACTTCCTGAAACAAGTTATTTTTATGTCTCTATGATGTAATTAAATATACTTTTACCTCTGTGATGTGATGAAGAGGTTGTTGGTTAATACACATCTAGTATAGAGTGTTTTACAGCTACACATTCATTATTAAAAAGGAAATAAAAATGCACAGTTGTGCTCATTTCCAAAGCAGCAGTTAATATTAACAATTTCTGAAACAGAAACACTGTCTCACTTTATATTTGTAATTAACTAGAAGTATTTTCAGTTGCAAATAAAAGAATGTTATCACCAATTCAAGCATACACATACATTATACTCTGCAGCAAGGTTTAAAGAGAGCATCTCCATCATTGTACCCATTGCAGCATGGTTAGAAGCAAACTATTCTTGGTTACATCTAACTCATGGTTAGACTAAACTACTCTTATTCCACACATGCACAAGTACCACAATCTCCTCATAACTAGGAGGAAAGATGTCAAATAAAGAATGCCACCGGGGTCCACAGTGTGTTAATAACTCTGGGAGAACATAGTGTCACTCCTTCTAACTCCTGTAAGCCTTTCTATGTGAGAAAATTCCAGCACTACATTATCTATTAGGAAATGTGCTGGAAGCACGTGGACGCTATTTAGAACTTAAGTGTTCCTCTGAGCTCTATTACACCTCTTAGTCCTGAAGCCACAAAGTTTGCTTTATAATCCCATGGATGTTTTGTTATCTTTGGTTAGGTTGTGATGACCACTGCACAGGCAGAAACTGCTCATGTGAAAACGTCAAATTTCCTTTCTTTTTTCTAGTCTTTTCCTCACACCTCCAAAACCCAGGATGATTCTATACTCTAAGAAGCTTCTACTCTGTCTAAAGTACTTCCATGTTTCATAAGCATTTGAGTGAACTCTTTTACTTTCACAGTACAGTACGGTGACTCATTTCACTAATGATGTGACCAGAGATGAGGAAAGAATAAGGTTTTCATGCAATATTCAAACGTTGTTATAGAATGAAAACTGGTCACATGAGGAAAGCTAGACTGCTTACATCCCTACAGACTCCATGTCAACAAAAATAACAGCAACCTTTTTGCTCTATTCCCAAAACATCAATGCCAGCTAGTAAACCTGCAAAACTCTCAGTAGACTAATGCCAAATATGATCTTTCAGATCTCATTTCTCTATAAAAGGAATGCATTATGTTAGACAGGAGTAGGTGGAAACATAAGACATTTAGGCAAAACATCCAAAAGACTCCTGCACAAGAAAATAAACACTCTAGTTTGAGAAAGTTGAGCATTATGCAATGCACACAACTGTGTAAGTAGTCTGTTTTCTGCAGTAAAAAGAATGAAACAGAACACTTACTGACCTAAGTACAAATTCGTTTCCAAGACAAACCTAAATTATTATTTTGCCAATTCATTCAAGTCATAGGCAACTTCAGTGCAACACACTACTTAAACGTGTACCTTGAATATCACTGTGGTGTGGATTCCCTTCTGAGTCAGACACATTCATTATCTCCTCCACCATAAGAACTCCAAAATGTGTTCAAAAGCACGAAGGATATATAGAAAAGACTCTCTTCTTCCTTCCTGGCAAATATTTTGTTATTGTGGTGCTATTTATAGGTTTTTATAGTTTAAGTCTTAAACATTTCGTAGGTCATCCTTCTAAATAACTGGGCCTGGCTAGGATAGTTAACTTTCTTCATAGTCGCTCATATGGTGCTGTGTTTTAGATTTGTGACCAAAATAATGCTGATAACACAGTAATGTTCTAG
>JANHGB010059416.1:2352-15918 GCA_026283785.1 Coracopsis vasa | reverse complement strand
CAAAGAGATATGGGAGAGGTCTTAGCTGTATTTTCCAACTCTCGGAAGGGCTTCCCGTGAAATAACTTTCATAGGACATATCCCAGTGAGATAGCCAAGCAAGACTGCCACTTACCTTATCGCTGACTTGCTGAAGGATTTCCCTGAAGCAGAGTATTTCTGCGCTTGATAGCATCTGGTTCCCTGAGATACTAGCCACAGTGAGGCTCTGTGTTACTACCATCAGTAGATGTGAGTAGGATGTCGCAAGCACACTGCCTTCTCATTAGAGATGTGAAGATGAATAAGATTCCTTCTTAAATGGAGGAATGGGATTTAATACCAATATAAATCAATAAACCTGCTATTGGAGCTGTGGTTTACAATGATGAGCTCACACAGTTTGCTGAAGGGTTTTTTTTTTGTGGTGCTGAAGACTTGGAGTCTCACCCTGCTTTAGAGTCTTCATCTTTTCACAGCCTTATTCCCTACAGAAGATATAGCTAGACCAGTACATAATTCACTTGGGTTCTTTGTTTCTTCTGTTTTTGGGGGTTTATTTTCTTCTTTTTTCCCCTTTTTTTTTTGTGTGGCTTTGTCTGCTTGGCAAATGAGCTCTGCTGTCGTTGCTCCTTTAGGGTTTGAATGGTGCAAATTGAGCTAAGAGGAAATTCTGAGCAAACATTCTAGAGATAGACTGCTGCCTTCTAAAACCTACTTTTCATAAATGCACTTAAAGTTACTTTTGAGAATGTTAATACTGAAACTTGGAATGTGATCTGAATTGTAGTGAGTGATGAGCTTATTCTGGAGATAAGGTTTTGTAAGATTTGCTTGGGAATGCTTGGCTGTTGTGTGAAAGCTTTAGACCTTAAGTGTTGTGTGTTCATAATGGTTTTGTTGGGCTGGGGTGGAAGTAGACTAGAAATTCACAATTCACAAGCTAGTGATAAGATATTTACTGATTACATTTATTTTCCCTTAGGGATAAAGAAATGGAGAAGAGCTTTGAAGTAGTAAAACACAAAACTAGAGGTAGGGATGAGGTGTCAAAAAACCAGGCACTTAAACTTCAGCTAGACAACCAGTATGCTGTGCTTGGGGATCAGTAGAGCTGCATACACATTACAATTAAGGAATGCTTTTTTGGTAACCCTTCTACTAAGGTAACTAAACTACAGCTAACGGCTATGATGAACATGCCACCTTATTTCTGCTGGATCTACTGCAGCAAGTGCAGACTACTTTTGACGTAAGTGCTTGGTTCTCCTCCGCTATGGAAGCGTTATATGTTACAACTTCTCCATTGGAAATGGGGCAGATTAATGTAAATGATTGAACAAGAGTCATCAGTGTTCTTTAATTGCTCAGAAAGATACCTTCAGCCGGTGGTCATTTCAAAATCTTTTTATGTTCAGATACTGAGCCTTCGTAAAGGTTGACTACCTCAGACTTGCTGCACTCATTGTGGACACCATGTGGATCACAACTTCTGGAAGAGAAGGTTACAGCTGTTTTAGTGGCCATCTGAAACTTGAAACCAGCTCTACTGGATTCCTGTCAGAAATCCTGCAGAAGTCAGCCATTTGGTTCCAATTTGCTATAACAAAGATTTAAGTGACCTTAAATGACAAACGTATTCTGTTCCCCTTCTGAGGAATCCTGTCATGTGTAGCCATAGCCTACTAGAGACTTCTGGAGCGTACCAATACCACTCATGCTACCCAAGTATAACAGAGCTGTAGTTTGTTTACCTTTTTAGATAGCTGTACTGAAGTAACTGCAAAACAAATTAAAACTCACTATCAGATTGGAGGAACGATGGGTTTGAATGGTCTGTTTGCATTAGCCATTTTCACAGTTGTCTGTTGAAGCATCTTATTTTTCCTGTTCTCCACAAATGCCTGCCTTGTTTCCGGTATCAAATCGCAGTATATTTAAGTAATGATGAGATGTTGTAGTGAAATAGGGTTTATTTTGGCTTTTGTCATGAGGTTTGTCTTTCCTACCCTACAGCATTATGAGGTCTTTTACACAGAGGTATCCAGACTCTTTAAGTAAAGAATTTGGCTTTTAAAAATGAGATACATGACAGTAGTGGTACTAGATAAAAACTTCTCCTCTATTAAAAAGTGACTTGTTTGCTGAAAGGTAATGGTTACTTGATAACCAGAATAATGGAGTATGCAGAGGGATAACTAGAGCTGGTAAGCCTTATTTGTTTGGCTACTTCTGTGAAGCATGCAGGCTTTTTGAGGCAGAAATCCTCTATGTAAAACTCAAATGCTGTTTATTCAAAGTTGGGAAGTTTAGTACTAATGGGAGGCAGTGACTTCAAGTTGTTTTCATCTCTGATTTAATTGAGTGGAAGTAGGCAAAATGGCACTGATACACTAAGAATATAGGAAACTGCTCACAACACTGATTTGATGAACCAAACCTGTCAAGTACCAAAAGTGTCCTGCTGTAACTGCTTTTCTCTTCTCTGAATTCTTATACCAGAAGCAAAATGAAGTAAAATAGTGGCATGCTCCAGTGTTGAGGTTTCTCAGAGTAAATGCCAAAAACTAGACCCAACATCTATAGGAGTTGCCAATGGCAAGAAAAACCAGGGAACAAAACAAAACTTGTTGGCTCGTGTGGTAGTTGTGTGTATGTGCAGAAGATGAGGTTAGTGCAGGAATCGCCTCATTGGGTTCCCTTTGACTAACTGCTGACTTGCTTTAAATCTGCTTCTCTGAGGCCAATGGGAATTTTGCTGTTGACTTCAGTGGGGCTGGGGCTTCACCTGAGTCTTTTGTGCACAGACTAAAACTGGCCTTGCCCTTGCAGAGTTACCTGTCTCTTAAAACTTCTGCTAGAAGCTGCTATTAAAGAGGGCTCAAGAGACTATCCTTAAAGTTGGAGAGTTCAGTTGGAAACAAAACCTCACAGAAAGACTCATACCAGTACCTTGGACTCTGAGCCATGTATCTTCCTTGAAAATACGTTGTTGCCAGCAAAACTGTTGATTTGTCACTAAAGATTTCTGTGGAATTCATGGTAAATGGACACGTTGCTTGATGTGGTAGAAACATGAAAGCTTAAAATACTTTTCTTGATGCTCTAAAGGGATTGGGATCACCAATGAACTGAGTTTTAGTCTACTGTATGAAAGGTAGATGAGATTGTCCATTGTACCGTCTTTGAGGTTTTGGGCATGAATTCTGGCAGTTCAAGAAAACCCTGTAACAGTTTCAAATCAAATAAAATGGAAATATGGACTCTGGAGTCTAATGAATCTTTACCTTTAGTTCTAGCTTATGATAGCTGAGGAGACACAGAGCATTTGGATCTCTTAAGGGACAGGCCATGGAGGGGGTAGTCAGCCTTATGGTCAGGTGGGCTGTGTGTAAGAGCTTATAGCAGTGCATTCTAATATGACTTCTATTTGTATGGAGAAGTTTAGTTGCTTCCTGTCAGAGTGTCTTCTTATTCCCACCATATATGACTGGGTTGAGATTGTGAATTGAGTGTGAATGAAGCTTTGATTTGCTTTTCACTTGAAAGTAGCTCTGCTAAATCAAAGAATGAAATAAACCCATAAAAACCTCTTGGATGGGTGCTGCCACCAGAGTCCATCAGCTACTGATAACTAGAGCTGTTACTCTGGGGGGCTTTTCTTAAGCATTTCATTCCAGGTTCTTTCTGGAGGCATCAAGGAAAAGAAAGAAAACGCAGCAATTTCCATAGCACAGAATGTTAAACTATTGAAACCTGTTTCTTGTGTTAAATATCGCTGCCACGAACTAGCAAAAAACCACTTGTCAGTATCTTCCTGTAACAATGAATTGTTCTGCATGCCTGAAATCTTGGAAGTCATCCCTCTGTGGAAGCTCAGTATGCTTTTGAGATTCTGAAGTCCAGCTTTACCTGGTTTGTTGTTGCATCCATTCGAGGCACGCTGAGACTGTCCGTGTCATTCCTTCAGAATGCTTCTTGAAGGCTCATTCCATAAATGAAGGATTGTAGAAATGAGATTCTTGGTACCAGTCAGTAAAATGCTGTTGTGTGCTGCTTCCGAACCTGTAACATGCTTTTGTGGTGGCTTAGTTGTTAGTTTCCAACTTCAGGGTTCCATTTTACTTAGTCTCTGACATGAAATGAAAATACAGCCGTGAAGTTACCGACCTGCTGGTAGAACATTTAAACGTCCAGTACCTAAAGGGAAAGGAACAGTTGGGATTTGTGACTCTCGGTGATGCAGTCTGTATGTAAGGAATGTTAAAATGCCAAAAACTAGATCATTTTTAATAAAGTTGGACTTCCCAACTGTAGGAATCTGGCATCTGTATTTCCTTGAACTGATGATAAACATAGAAGAGGGTTAGTTTTGACCCCCACTGCCCATGTTTTAGCTGTGCCATGTTTAATCTTACTCACAAATGAAGAGGAATTGACAACAAAAAGCAACCATCTTCTGCTCCTTCAGTTTTGTCTGTGTAGTTAACCTTTACCAGTCATGTCTGAAGTAACTCTCTTGCAAAACTTGGGAATAGCTGAATTGTTAATGGCAGAGACTGTGTTACAGACCTGACACCAGTGTTTTGGTGTCATGTGCTGGCTCTTGGAAACTCTTTCACCACAACACGCTGTTTAGGTCAGGTAAACACCATATAAATGTGATAGGGCTGCACATCTTGGAGTTTGCTTATCTGAGCTTTTGCAATACTTGTTGGGGTTGTGTTTTTGTCTAAGTTCAGCCTGGTTGAGTAGTTTTAAACTTGCTTGGGGTTTTTTGTCAAGTACCATAACTCACCTGAGCAGATGATTCGGTTTTAGATTAATACAGCTTCATGTGCTTAAAAGGTGCTTAGTTACAAGGTATTAATACATTATTCTGTCCAATACTGACATGGTCAGAGAAATGAATACCTCCTCTTTTACATGACCAATTTGTATCAGAGGCCCAAGAAACTAAATATATCAAAAGCACCTCGAGTACTTCACAATCTTTATGAACAGCCACAATCTAGGTTTCACACCTGGCTGTAACTGAGTTCCCAAATTGTCCCCTCTCTGCTTTCAGCTTTTAATTTCACAAATTGATTTCGAAGGCAAATTGGGGCTTTTTGGGGGGGAATGTAACAAAGATAATACTGTGCCTTTACATTTCAGAGAAATGAATTAGGTACATACAAAGGGGAAGGAAATCTGATGGGTATTTGCTAAGGAGTTCTGAAGAAAAAGTGAAAAGGGTGGCTTGTGTGTGTCCAGGTTCATAACAGAACCTGCTTTAGCTGATGGAAGAAGAAATGGCAGCAGAAAACAGCTGAGGAGTCTAATACTGATTTGGATAAGTTATAACTATCACGTACCTAGAGTTCAGCTTCTAAAGCGCCATGTGTAGTTCTACCATGTTCTGTTTGAAGTGAAACTGAACAGAAGGAAGAGATTTTTATTCCTTTTAAATAAGGGAGATTGGAAACTATGCAAATAGAACAGGAGGTAAGAGGGATTGGGAAGGGGGTTTTCCTCAAGGATAGGATTAGATGCATAGCCTGGGGCAGGGAGTGCAGTGTAAGTGGTTGGGTAGAACTGCTGCTTTCAGAAGTGACAGATCCATCTGACTTGAAATGAGGCAAAGTGGAGTTCAGTACTTAAGGAAGCCATCCCGTTTTCTTTTTTCCCTTTAAAGAAAAGGATTAGGAATACCTGTCCAGAGAGAAGGTAGAGTTTTGCATTGGTCCAAAGCTGTCTAACTGGTTGCCTGTGGAGAGAACAGAGAAAGGCCAAATTCCAAGATAGCTCAGCAATCCTATTAGGAAAAAACTTGATTCATATTTAAGAAAACTTTCTTGCTTCTGCGTGATAAAAAGCTGAGATGCTGATTCAAATTGCTGTGAAGACATTTCCTTTTATTGTGAAGCATCTTCTAATGGTACGTATACCATGAGCTTATGTTCAGTAACTTAGAACATATGCTGGTACAGCAAGGCTGATGAAGTTCAGGGGCTGCTATGCCATTGGGAATGTTAATTAACAGTGTTAATGGATCACCAGAACAAGGAGTTCATCTGGACTACCAGAATGGAAAAGATTGTCTAAAACAACTGCATGCACTGAGAAGCAGCCCATTTTGTAGCAAGAGCATAGGCCCAGGAGAGTGGGATTTGACCTTGGTTTTCCACTGAGCTGCTGTGTAAACTTCAAGCAGTTTAGGTTCCCTTTGCCTCAGTTTCCCCAGCTGTACCAAAAAAACCCCAACCACCTACTTCACAGGGGTGTTGTGAGGCCAAAGCTGCTCCTTGTCAAGGGCTAGGACTGCTGAAGGTGCTGCAGAGGACTAAACCTGCATTATAGGATCTTGATATTAGCTTTTATTACAGTATTTTAATACTACTTTGGGAAAGGCTTATTTGTACAGAATTTGTACACATTCTATTTAAGCATTATGTAAGTACACTTAGTATGTATGGGTAAGGAAAAGGTTCAGGCTGAGCACTCCATCTAACTGGTATTTCATCTCTAATTCTCTGTGCAGCACAAATGGTATATTAATATAAAGCTTTTTGGTTTTTATGTGGAATACATGAAATCGATTTTGCTCTATCTTGTAAACCCCATGTCTGAAATAAAATCCTGTTCAGAGTGGATAGCCATCTCTTAGAATGTGCCTGGTTTAAAGTTGATTCCAATTATGTGAACTAGAAATGTTCACTGTTGGAAGTACGTATTTGTGTCAGGGTACCAAGTGGTGGTTTGTGGTAGGAAAATAGCTTTCTTCTTCCACTGTAAACACACATTTGCCCTGCTCTTTATCCTTTCCCATGTTGAAGTAGCATACAGGTACAATGGAAATAGGGGAGAGAGAGTAATCTTAACTTTGAAACTTTAAAGTCTGGTATTGAGGCAGGCTGTGGAGGAAAAAGATGAGGAAATAAAAGTATACAGTTGCCCATGGGGAGGCCTCTGTCAAAGGGATAAAGAAATGCTCAGAAGGTAGAGCTGAGAGGGGCAGGCAGGAGAGGAAGGTGTTGAGAAACAGAGGTGGTGATTACCCTTTCCATTTACCTCCTGTTTATCAGTTAAATGCAGCTGAAGGAACATGAAGAAATGATTGTTAGCAATACTACAGGCCCTTGTCTGCTGTAATGGTGAGATCAAGGCTCATTGCTCAGCTTTTACAGTGGGCCTCCACTGGAGAAGCAGAGAACATGATGGTGGCATGCATGCAGACAGACTGCAGCTCTAGTGGGGCCTGGCCAGAGGTGAGGCCTGGCAGCTATTTTCTCTTCCTGATGTTTTTCTCACTGCAGCACCTCTAAGACAGTTGTTCCTGTGCATCAGCCATGACAATGCTCTGTCAGAAATGATTACTGCTAAATTTCAACAGACTACTGCAGTTGCTTCAGAGGAAACGTTGAAGTAGCTGAATTACATTAAAGAATAACACAGGGAGCTTTTTGGAATACTTAGTGATGAGTGACATTGAGGTCAAGAGAGGTGTAGGTGGCTTAAAATGACTTTGAGATAAATATCCTGCTATATGGCGGGGAAGAGAATTACTTTAAAGATGTAGATCATCTATCCTTTTTCCCTTTTAATAAACAAATGACTTTGGTCTTTATGTCTTTCAGCTACAAAGAGCTGCTTCTGCCATTCTCTTACCACTTTCCTCCCTGTACTTTCCTAACCTGTTGCTTTTTTAAAGGTGCTGATGAAACAGCAAATATTCATTGAAGATCTCTTTAAGAGAAATCCATGCTGTAATGTTTTCCCATATTATTCTGTCTTTAATACAGCCTAACACCTTACTCGCTTTCTTGACTGCAACTACACATTGAGCAGATGTCTTCATCAAGCTGTCCATGGTGATGCCTAGATCGTCTCTTTGAAAGATCACAACTAACTCAGAATCCACCAGAGCATGTATGAGCGGTTTTAAAGCCTTTCCAGTGTTCACTGCCTTGGGTTTCTTTTCTCTCACCACTGAATTGCCAACTTTACAGAGGGATTCAGCATCCCCTGGCACTCACCCCCTTCCCCAGTGCTGACAAACCTAACAACTTTCTATGGGCATTGACTTTTGCCATCCGATGTATTTCAGTCTTCAGTTTCACGTGTATAACCCACTCTACCTACCAACTGTTAGCGCATGGCACACTCTTACCAACTTTTACTTAATCTGACCTTTTCTGTTCTATTTCTTGTCTCCTGTATTGAGTTTTCTTCCTAGCTCAGTTATAGCATTGAAGTAACCAAGTTAAAACTGCTTTATTTCAAGTAATTTGGCTCCAGAAAACACTTAAAATGTCATCACAAGCTTCCTTTTCTCCATTAAAACAAATCACTTATCCTGTACCTCTTTCAGACTATGCATAACCACAACAAAATGATTCAAACCGTAAAAACAGGCTGATAAGAGAACAACTATATTGAGAAACAGTTAAAACAGTCTGAGTTTGATCTCCCAGAGCTTAGCTTCATTGGTTTCAGCGGAGTTATTTGTGTCACATGAGCCCAGTTTCATTAAAACTTGATTTGAGATCTTCTCACTTGAAGCCTAGATACAGCAGCTGGAAAGGAACACAATGAACAAGCCCCATAGCAAACTTGCTTTAGGTTTCTGGGTTGTTCTGCTCCGTGTTTGTGGCAGAGATGAAGCAGATGTATTACTGGGTCTCTGAACAGCAACCAGCTGGGCTCAGCCACGCTTAGATGAACATACCTGTTGTAGTATTTAACTGGACTTTGAAATTAGATTACAGGAGTTGAGATGGAGATGAGTGCAGCAACACTGGATGACAGGCTTAGTCTTTGTGGTTTGTTTCATCTCTTCACATTCTCATCTTGTACTTTGAAGACGGTACAGCTGTAAAGAAGGTTAAGTTGTTAAGTGCTGACTGCATTTACCAGCAATGCTATATTTATAAATACAAAGGGGATGTCATGAGGGAAGACTCAAGCCTGTTGGAATGCACAGCCTACCACTTGAGAGCTGCACTGTCTCAGTACCAGAATACAGCATCATATACAACAGCTGCTGTCCAGTTCTAATAAAGATGGGTAGTATGAAGAACATACCTTGGATTTTTCATCCAAACAGTGTCTGGTGTTCTGTTCCACCACTACCACTATTCTGTCAAAAGCAATTGTGGCTGCTGATGTTTATAAAGCTGGCAAATCGGAGCTGAGGTATCGGTTAATTCTGAGGGGATGAGGGGGAACAGAGCAGATGAGGAGTAACTGAGAGCTGTTAATGTAGTACTTCATCTGTGTGGGACAGGGTATGAAAGACTCCTGTCTGCTGCTACACTCATCAAAGCCATGTCTTGCCACTGTAAATCCTCACTGTGTTATCTACTAACCACCCCATGACCTTCAGGTCTGACTAGTTGGTTCTCTGACTGTGCACTGTCTTTAATCTGGGAATTAGGTAGAAGGCAAACTGGCTTTGTGAACTGGCGTGACAGTGTTTTCTAGACAGTTGGCTCTGCTGATGTTTTTGGTTGGTTTGGTTTTTGTTCTACAATTCAAAGCCCAGCAAAAATCTCCTGATTTGACCTTTTTTCACCCCAGAGCATTCCCTCATTTTGTTCATCTACGTTAGTACCATGCCAAAGATTTCTAGTCAGGTGCCTGAATTATTCATCACTGTAGAAATTCACCATTTAGAAAGCTCTATAAGTAAAAACTGAGTCTTGATCATGCTGTATTTCTTCAGTCTGGGCTCCCAGCATCAAAACATGGCTCCATCTGTTGCAAAACTGCTTAGCAAGGAAATGTGGTCTCCATGGGGAATTTAAACCTAGACCCTGGAAAGCTGTATAGGAGCCTAATTCCCATGGAAAGAGCAAAACGAAGGCAGGAAGCACTGGTCACAGTACAGCACAGTTCAACTATGAGAAGGAGTAGGGTTTCATGACTGGTAACATGCTAGCTCAAATAAAACTGGCTTACCTGGACAGCAGGGTCTTTTTTAACGAAGAGATGACTGAAGAATAGTCTCTGTAATTGAAAAAATAGGGAACTGAATTTGCTTTCAGCAGTGTACCAGAATGTCTCAGCACCAGTCTGAACCTGAAGAAAGGAAGATAAAGCCATTGGAGTGCTTACTGTAGTGCAAAAGAATGATTGATACCATCTGGTTGGGAAAAGGGGTGGCTGGGAACCCCCTGAGCACAGCAGAAACTGCTTCAGCCAAAATTGAGTACAATATGATGTGAGAATCCCTGTGAGGCCCCCACAGTTAACACAGGAACCTAATGGTGCCTGTATGTTTATATATATAGCTTAGAGTTATAATTTAAGTTCCAAACCTGAACTCCATTGTTTTGGCAGTAGTTTTTTTTACCCTGGTTTACCTCTCATGGCTTCTGCAGATGACAGCTTCAAACTGTGCAGTGCACACACCCCTTGTTGCCCTTTTGTACCAAGTTAGAGGAACGGTATCAAACTCTGTAAAGCACTTTTGTGATGTTTCCTGTGAAGAAAGCTGAAGAAAATAAACTGATCTTAACTGCACCAACTGAATTCATACCTCCAGTTTGTCTCACTCTTGTGTTCACCCCTCTCTTCAGTGACAGAGCAGTCAGCGTGGGGACAGCAGCAAGCTGGTTCCAGGCTCTGTGCAGAAGAGGGACTAGCACACATGTGCACAGGCTGAGCAGATGCTTGGAGACCAGGTAATGCTCAGATCCCACGTTACTGGTTCCACTGGAGCTTGGGATGTGTCTGATTTCAGCTGCTCCCCTTCTGCTTTGCCCTCAGGATTCACTGTGGCTGTGTGGCTCCAAGACTTCTTTAAAGCTTAGCTAAGTGGGTCAGGGAGCGGTTTCTTAGCTGTAGAGTGAGAATAGCAGCATGATCCTTCCACAGCACCTTTTTCCAATGACTGGGAAGAAGAAAATACAGCAGAATCACAGGACCCTCATGTCTCACCTGCCAATATCCACACCTATTTACAATACCTGCCAAGCAAAGCAGCATTTTAGGGGTAGAACAGAATTGCCAGGGAAATACGAAGTTAACTCAAAATGTGATTTAAGGCATTAAAAGCAGCATTATTTTCAGTATGTGGATTTGGAGCAAATTGGAGATGTTTGTTGGGCACCCACAAAGAGCAAAAAGCATTCCAGCTGTTAAGGTCAAGAAAAACAAAGCAGGTGGCAAGACTAATCCCTGCAGCTCAGCAATCTTGCCACAGCCCAAGTGCCCACTGATGGGGGCACAGAAAAGAATCAGATCCCTCATAGCCCCGGGTATCTTTCAGTTCTTCCTGACAATTCCTTCAGGTCATCCTGACTGTGTCGTGGAGCTCACTGACAAAACATCCCCTGCACTGCAGCAGGAAGCAGACAGCAGAGCCTCGCACACAGGGCAGGCTGCCTTCCTGTCCTCTCCCGCCTGGAGACCTCATCCCTTCCTCCACCACAGGGAGTCAGTTCTCCCCAGCGTGGGGCAGGGCTCTCCAGACTGCATACCACTTACTAGATGCTTGTGGCTCCTCCTGTCTTCTAGCTGCAACCAGTACTGATGCAAAGACTTCCTGTACAACAGTATTCAGCAACTAGAAAATACAAGTAGGATAAATCTCCCCTTCAAAACAACGGAGAGGTAAATTAAATAGACTTGAAAGATGTTACATATGTTCCCTTGCACTGGTCCTGTGCAACTGGACATTGTGCTTTTCCGTTCAGACAGGCCACAGCAATTCCAGCTGCTTAAACACAGCTCTTTCCTAAGCACACTTTTCCCCAAGCACAGCACAACTCACATACATTAAGTTCAGTAAATAGAGACCCAGACCCCACAGTTACTAAAAGGTCAGTTTGTCAAATGTTGTGGTTGTCTGAGTAAGGCCATTTCCAGCTGCTGGAAACCAGCACCTTTGTTCTGGCTCTGGTTCCTGTCACAGACTCAAACTGAGAGCGTGGTCAGGCAGAATTCACCTTTCATGTTAAAGAGTTGGTTCTGTGTTTGCTGAACAGATGCATCAGCACTCAGAATGGCAGCACCTCAGCAGTGCCTCTGCTTTACATAAGTCATTAATACACTCTATTAGTATAAAAACTTACAAGGCAGTTCTTTTTGTCCTGTTCCCCCTTTTCCCCTCCAATAGAAAATACCAAGAGAGGAAAAATTCATGTGGAACCTAACAGAATTCCTGAATAGAATTCTTATCAACTGGTATTTTCCCCACAACACAAGCGCAAGAAGATATGACAAGCACCTCACAAAGTATTTCTTACCCATTATTATGCAATGGTGTCCCTAAATGAAACCATTAGTGGGACAGTTGGGACATTTTGGAGACACAGTATTTCTTGGATGAGTTCTTGCCGTATTTTTAGATGCTCCTGGTAACCAAAGCAATCTTTCCTATGAGTGTTACTGTAAAATTATTTTAATCTCAGGACAAATGAGAAGAGAAACTCAAAAGCTTTTAATTTTAGTGACGAGAATGAAAAAATATAAATATGAATTTAAAACTGTACAACTGGAAAGCACAGGAGTCGCTCAGTGGACTTTGGATCGCTTGACTCGGCTTGTTTCTCCCACTGCTTTTCTTTTCTGGGATAACCCAGTTCCAAGTTCTGTGTTGTTCTGAAGGGAAGATACAGCTTCTGGCAGGCAGTAAGACTCCATTGGGGGAGGTGGATCCTTCAGTAGAGGAAGACAAAAAAAGGACACAACCCATGGATTTAGCTTAAGTCTTTGTTTAGCTCAAGAAGCTTCTGAGAAAGAAACAGCTCATTTGTTTTCCAAAATGGAAACTATCAAACCCAACATTGCACACCCACATTTTGAGTATGTTTCGTAAGCTGCCTATCCTGCAGCACTGCCAGGTCTAGAACAAGGCAGGTTAAAGTTTGAGGCCACATACAGAAGTGCTGAGCACAAGCACTTGTGGCAAGGATTCCTGCATGCACACCTGGATGAGATAGTCAGCGATGTACTCTGGTTTCAGGCAGTTCACTCCTTGGGCTGCTGCCTCTGCTATGTTGACCCTGCTGTCCTCTGGCTTCAGCTTACTGAAGTCAGCAAAGAGGTGAGTTGTTTCTTTGAAGAGAGACACAGAATGACCAGAGAACACCTACACATCAAAACACAACAGACAAAACAAGTTTAGTTTTGTGGTTCTTTCCCCAAGACAAATGCACTTCATGACCTATAATTTCACCCATCAAATTAACTAGCAAACCAATGGGGAATAAAATGCCATTTACAGCTGCATTCTGTACCATCACACACCTTTAAAGAAGGGTGATCCTTCTCATCAGAGCAGGGCACAGAAATTCTATCCTAATTCCCACCAGCACTGTGTGACCCCAGGTAAGCTGCTGTGCTCGACTGCTTGGAAATGGAAATGACACAGCTCTTTCCTCCCACCTTCTGACCATGTCTCAGATATCCTGTTGTCATGGTTTGAGCCCAGCCAGTAACTCAGAACCACGCAGCAGCTTGCTCACTCTCCCTCTTCTTCCCCCCAACTCCCAGAGGGATGGGGAGGAGAATGGGAAGAACGGGTTGAGATAAGAACAGTCCAGTAACTAAGGTATAACACAAAACCACTGCTGCTACCACCAATAATAATGATAAGGG
>JANHGB010059415.1:0-22986 GCA_026283785.1 Coracopsis vasa | reverse complement strand
CCTTGAACACCATCAGAGATGGAGCATTCACAACTTCCTTGGGCAACCCATTCCAGTGCACCACCCTTACAGTAAAGAACTTCCTCCTTCCTACCCTAAGGCTCTGTCCAACCTGGCCTTGAACACTGCCAGGGATGGAACATTTACCTCTTCTCTGGGCAACCTGTTCCAGTGCCTCACTAGCCTCATAGTAAAGAAATTCTTTCTTGTATCTAACCTGAACTTCCCTGGTTTAAATCTAATCCCATTACCCCATGTCCTATTGCTATAATCCCTGATGAAGAGTCCCTCTCCAACATCTTTGTAGGCCCTTACTAACAAGAAAGTTTAATACACAAATCCCAAGCTCTAAAGACAGCTTGGGATTTGTTACGCAGGACCATTTTTTTTAAATACAGGTAACTTGAAAAAGTCATTTGAATATTGATATTTCATAAAGATAAAATCATGCACAATTCTAATGAAAACAGCATAATCAGGTAGCCATGCAATTAATATGAGAAATTAAGTTTTTATTTGCACACTTTTGCTTAAATTCTTTCCCATTTTCTAATATTTACATATTAATACAGCTGAAAAATAGTTCTTGCAGCTGGTATGTTGATATCTTTATTGCTACACAGCAGGGTTCTAGTCTCTTGCAAAGGTAGATTTCTAGTAAATAGCTGTCAACAAGTCTATGCATGACTGAAGTCAAATTACAAATAGTAAAGGAACAGGTTTTTGAACAAAATGCCAGAAAAATATCATGTACCTAATCCATGAAATTATTACAGACCTCAAGACTGCTATTATTGTACTATCTATACTATTTACTTTTTGGTCTGCTCCACAGCTTTGTTTGAACTTACTTATCAACGGTACTTATCGTTGGTACTTTACCAACAATAAGTCTCTACTTATATATGATAGCCAACATTTTTATTTTTAAATTATCTATTTCATTACATCTGCAAAAAATATAAATATGTAGAAATATTACTAGCAAATTAAATATGCAAGCAACTTGGTTAAGTCCTTGAAAATCTCTGCATCTAATTTTTACAGCTGCTCATCAAGTGTAGGTCTTTTTTGTCCATGAGAAAAGATATGACTGGAACTGCTTCCTAAGAGTAGAACTAGGAGTAAAAGCCCCTGCATTGAAAAAAACCCAATCAAAATATCCCCTCAAAAAAATCCCCCAAAACCCATAACAGCCCCCAACAAAACAACCAACCACACAGTAAAAGAAATCCAACCCACACACCACACAAACTCACTTCTACCCCCACCAACTCCACAAGTATACAACCCCTATTTCATATTCTGTGCTCTGCATAAAAAAGATCTTGCTCACTCCAAAGCATACACAACATGAGAGCATCACTGTTTCTGCCTGTCTTATGGAATGACATGCAGCACCAATTTTGGTCATCTTTCTGCCATACCAGTTTAAAGTGCTGTAATTTTAATCATAATTAAAATGAAACCACCCATGCATTAATCTTTATTTAAATTACTTAAGCTGCTAACAGCTTAAGAAAGCAATTTATGCAATTATTTAGATACTGAAAAAGACAGTATTTTCATAGAAGCACTATTACACAGAAAACAATTTACTGTCTTCTAGCACAGCAAGAGGTATTTGATCAAAGAACACCTGAGAATCACAGTATCATAGAATCCCAGAATCTTAGAATGGTTTGGATTGGAAAAAGACCTTAAGACCATCTAGTTCCAACCCCCTGCATGGACAGGGACACCTCACACTAGATCATGTTGCCCAAGGACCTGTCCAACCTGGCCTTGGAGACTGCCAGGGATGAAGCATTCACAACTTCTTTGGGCAACCTGTTCCAGTGCCTTCACCACCTTCACAGTATCAATTGTATCAATGATATAATACAGATATTGCTATAATATATATTAATTCTTCCGTACTTAGTTATAGGCACATTTTTTTCCCCATTCCTAGTGGTTTTCCATGAATGAGGAACAAGCTTAGAAAAATGACAAATCACTTCACAGATTCCAAGTAAATCCATTAACTGTTACTAGGAAAGTGAAACAGAACAAGGGATCATAAAAACAATGTAGGGTTCTTTTGGTGGTTTTTTTTTGCGGTTTGTTGGCGTTTTTTAATACATAAAAACCCGATAACAATCACTGTACTTTCATAAATAATTTTCTAGGTGATACCTGGAAAGCCTTTAATTATTTGTGACTATGTAAAAAGCTAGGAAATAGAATTTGACTGTCTGGACTGAAAGAAAAGAATCACATGATTAAGACAAAAATCACAGATCAAAAGGAATCAAGAGTGCTGCATTAATCTTCCCTGGGCACCACATTACTCACAAATTCCATGTTCCGTATATTTAAATATGGACTCCAAGTAAGGAATGATCACAGGCAAAAGATTTGAAGGAAGTATGCCATGGAATATTCATGATAAGTAATGAAGACTATGTGAATGGTCTGTGAATGGCCCAGTACAACATGGGATTAATGTGTTAGAGAACAGTATCTTCTCTCACAACTGCTACATGCCATCACATCACATAACAGTGGTAATAAAATGTTAGTAATCATCATGCCTTATCCTTTTTAAGACACAGGAATCAAGTACAGACATATATTGTCAGGGTAATTCAAGAAAAGCAAGAACTTTTACTTTATCCCTGAAGTAAAAACATGACTGACATGGTAAAAACTCACCATTTTTTTTTTTCAATGACAATACTTAAAAGAGTAGAAAAAAACCACAAAACAACAAAAAAAATGCAATCCTGGTAATTTGCTTCATTTATATATAGAAATTAAAAGCATTCTACAAACGAAGGAACTTTAAATGGTCGAAACATCATTAGGGATGGGACACTTCATGGCCCCAGACACTTCACGGTCTGCCATACTCAGCACTTTGGGTGCTTTGGTTATAAGGGTGCTTTGGTTATAAGGCAGTTATGCCCCTTTGAGAGTACGCCCCTTCAGACAGGTAGCACAAAACTAACTTTGCTGGTGAAACATCAGTGAGTGTGACAGATCCTGCTACACAATGCTGGGACTACTAAGCTGTTTTTGTTTCCTCTTTGATTAGAAGTAAGTATAGAAAGGAAAGCTATTAGCTGGGCTTAGCAGTAGTCTGAGGAATTTACTGATAATTATAAAGGACCAATTCTTATAGTCTCTAGCAGGGCTTTAGAAAAAATAGTCACTTTGATTACAATCTGTATATGTAATAGCATCTGAAAGCATTATTTAAATAGAGTTTATGCCAGCTCTTTCACTGTAGTTTTGCTGTCTGGCATCTCTAACCCTACAGGTCACATGTCAATTAAGCAGCCACTTATTAAATCCATTTTTCTTGAAGTAATCTTCGATCAAGTTTTTCTAAGCTATTATTTTTTTCTACTTCAAAAGATTCAAGACCAGAGATCAAAAGCTTTGGGATGCCACTCCTACCTCAGTTAGTGATGTCCATTTTTTATAATGAGTTGGAAGACCAGAAAGGAATTTCCTAAGTACAATTATCAATTTACAGGAATACCAAACTACAGAAAGTTAGATACAGTGTGCATGCTTATAATACCCACTGTACTTCTCAAGTATGAATGTTATCAACTTAGTTCAATTCTAACATCAATGGAGTGTGTCAACTATGATGCAAGCACCTGGTGTCCCAGTTAAAGGGCTTTTTTCCAGCCTGGTGAGGAACTCAAAAACTCATCTCTCAATCCTTCCCCATCAATACACACTAAAAGGTGAAATATTTATTTCTCATAAAACCAAGCAAATCCAATCACAAAACAAAATGAAATTTCAGAGGCTTAAAAATAAGCAATACCAAGTGAGGGGTTTTGAACCTCTAGTGTATCTGCTTCGAGAAAAGAGTGAATTTTTAATCCAGGCTTGAATTCAGTGAGGTGTCAAGTCAAATGGAGCCTGCAAAGAAATTATCCATATTTTTCTGTATTCTGTTCATGAAATACAACCAATTTAGTGTGTTAATTAGCAAAACCCTTTCAAGAAAGCTTTAAAGTTTATATTAGGCAATGTAAATTAGAGCCCTTGCAATTTTATTCATTAATTATTCTAAACCTGTTAATTACCCCTATAGCTAATGTTATATCTAAACATTAATTCCTTAAAATCACTTCAAACTAGTCATTAAAGCTTCTACTGAGGGAAGTCCAAGCTATCTTTAATATGGTAGCCAAAAAACCCTAACGTGTTACAGAATGCAACTGAACAGACCATATATAATTACTTTCAGAGTCAACACAAAATAACTCTTAAAAAACAGCATTCCTTTCCAATTAATATTTTGTACACAAGTGCTCATTATTCATTTTATCATAAAAGAAGTTTGAATATTATGATGCTGTATATTCTCTGACCTGTAAATCACATAATGCTACATTGCAGTTGGTACAGCAATATCTGTACAACTTACCTGCAAATCCCATTGTCTCTAACTCCCTTGTCATAGTTTTTTTTTAGTTTCATTCTTCCTCAAATAAATGTTTTAAAATCAAAATGCACAAAGAGAGACTGTAAGTTCAAAGCCAGAAGGTGGCTGAGGACATTCTTTAGAGGCAAGATGAAGGCAACATAAAAGTGAACTAGAATAAAGAATTAGAAAATTCTTACCTAAGAAGAAGAGAAAGCAGGTCTGAAGTTCCAGTGAGCCATTTTCCCATGCTACACTATACTAGAGCACCAACATAAGATTCAGATATTTATTTTATTATCTTTATTTTGATAGGATTATGGAATGAATAGATAAAAGAGTTGAGAAAGAGATGACAAGCTATTTCTCAGTGTTACTTTTATTGTCTCTCAATGTAAACACTACTGCCTTTGGCTGAGCTTCATATTAATTTCTCTTTAGATACCCAACACTCTAAATGTTTGGGAAAGCTCAGTAAAAGCTACCAGAAAAGTACAGTCAACCACTGGCACTGAGCAGTTCAACTACTATAACAAAAATTGCCTCCTATCAGAACCAGAGGAACTTGCCGAAAAATGAAGCACAACTCTCACATTTGAATAATAGACTACTTAGTGTAAGGCATATTCCATCCGATTTCACACAGCTATTGCTGAATTACATCTATTTGCTCTTCAGAACTGTTTGTCTTCTCAAGTGCTTTTGCTTTCCCCATATTTAACAGAAATGAGCTTAATGCCAGTTCTCCTAAACATGAAATACAAACAGGGTTAGACAAGGCCTCTAACCACAAAACACAGTGTTCATCAAAATACTATATTTAAAAGAAGTCTCTCCAGTGTTAGGGTGAGGAGTTATAACCATCACCAGCGTATAAGCTGGCAGCAGCTGTGAACAGCTATTTAGGTCCCACGCGTAAATAGCTTTGTTCCAGAAGCATGGAGAACGTTAAATGACAGCATCAAATTAAACACAACCTTTTTGGACCTCGGCTTCTTTTTGAGAAAGGCTGTGGGAATGGAGGAGGACAGATGTCAGTGCACTACATTCCCAATGCTACAGAAGGAAAATGCCATCTCTTACTATATGCTTTCCAGTTACTCTAGTTCTTTGCATCCACAATTGTAAACAATATTATATAGCATTTAAAGTAGGAAGATTTTCTAAGAAGGCAGGAGAAATGAAAGGTAAACGGTTTAACAAGCTTAGCTTGTAATAATACATCTTTGAATCAGGATTAATCAGGATTAATTGCATGTTAGAAAAACAAGCTACTTTAAAACCAGATTTTGGCCATTAGGCTCTTTAACAGTGAGTATGAAAACTCATGCTAAAAATGCAGGTAATTCTATGTTTTCAAGGCACAGCATCTCAATGAAGTGCAGGTCACAGTTACCTTGGGCATATTAATATCAGCCCAGCTTGACATTAAATATTTATCTATAACTTCTTGTTACAAACGAGCTTTTCAGTAACAATGAAGAGTAATTATAGCTGTTAGCATAAAAAGTTTGTATTAGGAGCTATAATATTATAAACACTTATATTTTATTATATGCTTTCATAATATTTCTTTTTTTATAATTGGGTTGTGCACAATCAAACATGCAAAGCTAGAGGGTCTACATTCAGGCTCACTCTGGTCATTCTGCCCAAATAAGTGGCCAAATAATGCAGCTAGTCTAAGGCAACCTTGGAGGAACTATTTTCACAAAATGGTGTATGCTTCTCATTGGAAAATCTGAGGTAACCCATCCCTCTGAGCATAGCAAGGAACAGGAGGCCAACCCTGCAAGCATTTCTGAATGTCTTTAAAGTTTTTACTCTAGGAGATTTAACAGAGAGTTGTATGCACAATTCATCTTGCTTTTAAATGGCCAAGAAAATAGGAAAAGATGGAAAATTAGGCTGATGGGGAAAATGGCAATGATGCTTCTCACAGGTTGTAGGATGTAAACTTTGATCTTGCATACCTTCAGGGAGTGAGTTTTACTGCAGCGCATGATTACTTGTTGAAATATACAGTGAAAGGTGCCTTTCATTGATGAGTAATAACTTTTTCCTTTTGTTCTTCCTCTTTCTGTTCACAAAAATTGTTTTTTTTCCTTCAGTGTAGCTAAAAGATAGCAAACAGCTGTAGTAGCAGATTAAGTTGCTAACATGACAGAGGTTAAAACGAAATATCACCACTTAATTTTGCATGCCAACACCAACAGCACTTATGCATTAAGAAAAAAATGTAGGTTAAAAAGCCATCTTCTTAAGATGATTTGCTTACAACCAGAAATTTAGAGCAGAAACAAGACTCCAATACCTTATTCAAAGTAACAGCAAGTTGAAAGATAGTGCCTGTACAGGAGATTTAAACAGAGCTACCCATGTCTAAGTGTCCAGAAGTCAAACACTGCCCTGGTTGAAAAACTACCTACTGAGAAGTTGCACTGGTAATGAAACTACCCAAGCTGCATGCCCGGACCCTGGCAGAGTGTCCTGCAAGGAAGATGAATTAGGCAGAAGGCTCAGTAAGCTCAGGGAAGGGATTGCACTTAATGCCCCGGAATGTGCCTCGGCAGAAGGCCCACGTCCGGCACCTCTGGCTGGAATCCAAGCAGATCCATTACCTTCCCTTTATACATCAGCTTACCACATGCCTCGCTGACACCACAGATATGCCTTTCCTCCTCCCCTTTATTTTTAACTTTAGTATCTTTAACACAACTGAGATACACACTTCAGGCTATACCATTAAGAAGGATTTTAAACCCAGTTTAACACTTGGTAAATTACTGCGTTATCTTTCCAACTCTAATCTAATACTGTTTTTAAAACAAGCCAATTAAACTAAAGATACAGTTCACACAGATGCTTACATGAGTTATACTAAACCAACTGTACTTGAATACCAAGTTATCTATGCATGAACCCTCTAAATACTCCATAAAAATAGTTATTTTGACTCATAAAACCAACTATTTTGACTCCAAGTCTCAGGAAAAAAAAAAAACCAACCCAAAACATAGTCCTTTAGGAAGTTCTTTGTAAACTGAGAGGATAGAGAAAAACTGATGATACATTTCCTTTCAAAATTGATTTGTTTTTTCTTCAGTTCTAAGTACTTGCTATATCCAGTTATATCCCAATCAAGTTGAGGAACAGCATACCTTTTAAATTCTGTGCCTCTCTTTCGCTCTGGCCCTAAAAGGTTCATATTTTGATCACAGATAAACAATACCGTAACAATTTAAACACTTTTACTAATTAAACACACTCCATTACTGACTTAAGCAGTAGAAATCTACCTAATACTGTCAAAACAGACATATTCTTACACTGCAGACTACAACCACCTGCTTTGTTTTCAGTGGGAAAAAAAAAACCCAACCGAATTGAAAAAAAACTTCTGCCAGTTCTCTAGCAAATTTACTACTACAGGAAAATCTGAGGCTTTCTGTACACAAATGCAGATGCCCAGGATTTCCTAGCATAGTTGTTACGCTCAAGTGTGGCCTTGTGACTTTTAACAGAAGGCCACTAAAATCCCATACCAAACCTGGCATGATGAACACAGCTATTCCCATGCTGATAAGGAGAAGAAAAAACTAAATTGCAACACTACATGCCAACACACCCACAAAAAAAGGGGGAAGCTTTTACTCCCCCAACAAAACCCAATCCAGGCTTCATGGCTCGCGTATCTGCTTGCTGCAGCGCATGAGAACCCTGTCATTAACAACAACCTCAACATACAAGGTGCTGTATAAGAAACAACTGACACAAAGATAATCCAAGTTTTTATTTGCTAGGTAAATTATTTCCATGTAATGAAAACTTCCCTACCACTTTATCCCTCCCTTCTTCTTTAAACTTACAATTTTCTCTAGTTTTTTCTGTGTGGGAAGTGATCTTTTCCCCATTTCAGTCCGGAGAAATCTTAAAGGTCACTAGCCCTCAACTCTGCAAAATAAGAAAATAAGCTATACAGAGCAAACACACTGTAAGGAAAGGAGACAGGATATGAAATTGATAATCAACTATGAATTCCACAAGATGAAATAAGTCATCAGTTTTTTACAGTCCTTTTTCTATTATTAAAGGCTTGTTTTTCACTGTGGTAAGTAGTGCAACTTGGCATTTCAATAAAATTTCTTACCACGAGATTCATCATAAATCTTTACTGTAAGGGCAGTGAGGCACTGGAATGGGTTGCCCAGGGAAGTTGCGAATGCTCCATCCCTGGTGGCGTTCAAGGCCAGGTTGGATGGAGCCTTGGGTGACATGGTTTAGTGTGAGGTGTCCCTGCCCCTGCCCAGGAACTAGATGATCTTAAGGTCCTTTCCAACCCTAACTATTCTATGATTCTATGAATACTAGCAAATCATTCGATATCATTAAAGTCACATTACTGTTCATAGTACTGAGAAAGTATCTCAGCTTTCATTGAAAAACTTCTAGCACATACAGTTCAGAAGTTTCGAACCTGGACATTCAAAATCAGTAAAAACAATCCACATGATCTTAAACAAAATCCTTACATTTTCAGCCAGCTCAATTTTAAGGCTTGACTTATGATTTCTGAACACTTATGACTACTACATCACTCTACTATGAAGTGCAACTTAGTCTCTTGTCAAAACATTGTTTTACCACTAACAGGTTGGTTATATATTTATAAGCAATTCACCTACCATATATAACAGCAATTTAATGTCTTTGAATGTCAGACATTTCATGGACACTTATTTTATGAATAATGAAAAATTAATTATGCTATTGCCTATATTACATAAACTAACATTTCTTGAGACAACTACAATAACACAGGGTGCTTTCCCCAGTGCCTTATGCATATAATCAGTTCCAAAAATACAGTAGAGCAAATTCTAAGGGGAGAGCAGATCCACTTCCTCTCCCCTGCTTCCCCTACTATAAAATTATATTAAGTAGAAATATTGCAGGACCAAAACTGAATAAAGGAAATTTTTACTGCAAAAGCAGAAGAACTGCTTTTATGAACTGCCTATGGGGTAAGTTTCTCATATTCAGCAAAATATCCCAGTATGAAAAATTATTCAGCTGATATATAGGCATAAGCTTTGCCAGTATGTTAACTTCAAATTCTGTTCTCTGCTTTTTGCAAAGTATGGCCTCCTGGAACAATACCCTATCCACAACCAAAAGCAGATCACTGTTGTCTCATGGCTACCTCATCATAACCTGGTCATCATCAGTTGCTCATTATCTGTCTATTCAAAATTTACTGACAGAGAAGATGTAGTCTACAGCACGGTATGGTGACCGAAAGCTTATGTAATTTTCCCAGTTACAGGAGCTGGTCTAATAAAGAATATTGGTGCTACCAACTTTGTTTTGCCAAACACATTCACAGGGACACTAAATGGGCTAGAAGCATCCCTCAGGCATGCAGTGATGGGAAACTTGACCATCTCTATGTCTGAAATAACAAAATAACAGTCCAGATATGACCTTCAGGATGACAAGGAACACTGTATGCGTGAAGTGCAACACATTTCAAAGAACTACTAGCAATTTTTAAATCCATTTGTGGTGCTCTAGTCAGATCAACTGAGTATTTCTGATGGCCAGAAGCAGATGTACATAACAGGAATTTATAGAGGTGATATGCGATCACACATGCTCTACTGAACCATATGGAAGGGTCTGATTCCATCATATTAACACCACATCCAGAATTTAATCTCTACAAAGCCTGGCCCAGAGCCACTGTGTCTACTTCCCATTAACTGCCACCTTCTAACTCTGTATTCAAAGCCGAGCCCAGTCCAGCCTTTCTGCTTCAGCAATGGAGGGAGCAGAAGCAAGCACTGCTTCCTGCTGGGAAGTGGCAGTACAGAACAATCCCTCACATGGAGTCTGCTGGTCCTGGAAGTGATGAACAAAGAGTGACATAACCTGCAGGTTATGCAAAGGAGAGAAGACCCAGGACCGTTTGCACAACTTCATACAGCAGTGTCTGCTGTAAGGAAGAGGTTCTGCAGAAAAGACTCCCAGAACCGCCAAAGATCTAATTAACAAGTAAGTGAGGATGAAGGAACAAGAAAGATGCCCTATTACTCCCACAACTACAGTCTCACAAATGCTTCCCTCAAAGGATTCATCCATGTGATGACTCAGGATAATTATTCCCAGTTTGCTGTCCTTATGAGTACTCTGCAATACTGGAAGTGGTACCTTCTACCACTGTCACAGAGAATGAGCGTACACTGCATAGAAAAAGCTATCTGCAGTGAGACATTATATACTGCTTTAAGAGTTTTACACCAAGGAATCTGACTATGAATTGCAATTTTTTTTACAATGCATCTTGATCACATTGCTGTAATTTCAGAAGCAGTACTGTGGGGGAACCTCTTCAGCTCAAATTAGAAAACGAGGTACCAATGATAAACATACACTAAGCAGATGGCACATTAACAGTGAAAGTGCATTAGTTTTTACAGAGGTGTTCGCATAAAGAATCCAGTATTCATTCAAAGTCTGCTCAATTAACACATGCAGCATTTCTGGTCCACCTGAATCTTCCAATTTTTCTTTATATTTTTCACTTTTGAGGCTGAAGAGAAGTAAGAAAATAAAATTGAAGAATAACAATCAAGCGCCATTTGGAAATATGACATTGTCAGTTTTCCAAATTTAAAAGCAGCTGGGAAAAGAGTATGTCAGCAATTTCCTACAATGTTTTTCTGGGAGATTGAGTAGGAACATTCCATACAACAGGCATATTCAGAAAAAAAAGAAAACACTATGTTCTAGGAAAAGTAATTTTATACACTTTAGACTGTTTATTGCCCATGATGGTTCTTCAGCTAAGTTGAAAATATAAAGTTTTTAATAGATTTAAAAAATATCCAGAAACATAAGATTTTCATTAGCTTTTACTTGTTTTGTTTTCCAAGTTGAGTCCTTCCCAAGGTCACAGTCTAAATTCTGTTACTTATAATTTTTAGGTCTTCAGTACTCTTTGTCAAGAAAGTTGAGAGAGCTCAAGGAAGACAAGCACAAATTTCTTTACGGAAGTGCTTAACCACAGCCCTATGTGAAAAAATTAACAACCATCCTTTCCTAGAAGGAGAAATACTGCACTAGTAACACACACACATGCAACCAAGCTATAAAAAAAAAAGAACCCCAGCTCTGATATAATACAGAAAATTATTTACTGTATACCACAAAATAAAGCATGGTTAGCTATTATAAATTAACCCCAACATATTTTAAGATTTTATTGAGAACTTCCCATATGGGAAGGTCTGGCTACATGCAAATGAAGAGTTCGCAGAGCTTAAAAAAACTCATCACTTAAGAAAAGAATAAATAGCAGCATGCACTGCCAGATAATCTGCTGGAGGGTCAAAAGAAAATAATTTCAGACAAAATAAGTCACAGCACAAGAAAAGCACCTGCACATTGTAGAGCTCATCCAACTGGGCACCAATGGAATCTGCATATTGTTTAAGTAGCTCTATTTACATCACTCAGTTGTTCCTTATGTGCTGATAAACATCCCTCACCTAGCCACATGATTTCTGTAGAATCAGAATATGAAAGGTTACATTTCTCCTACTGCAAACTTACTAGAACATGTGACCATGTCCACGTTTTCTATACAGCTACTTTGCACCAAAGCAAAGTAACTGTTATGCAGGATGGAGCCCTGCTTTCCAGGAGATTGATGAACTGGTGGGAAAGGAATGAATGAATTCCCTGTTTTGCTTTGCTTGTGTGTGTGGCTTTTTGCTTTGTCTATTAAACTGTCGTTACCTCAACCACGAATCTTCTCACTTTTCACTCACTTCTACACTCTTCCAATTCTCTCCCAAGTCCCACCGGGTGGGAGTGAGCAAGCAGCTGTATAGTGTTTAGCTGCTGGCTTAGGTTAAATCATGACAGCTCACTGCAAAAAGCAGAAAAGCTACTCTTCAGTCCAGATGGATCTCACAAAGCACAGTTATGCATTAAGAACCAGAAGTCCATCTAATGTGAACAACTTAACCAAGTATCAATTCTCCTCATTCATCTCCCTATTGAAAAGTACAGATTTCATATTAATGCTTTACATTAGGTAAAAGCAACCTAAATTGCTCTGGGATATGCTGGTTTCAAATTGATGCATGTTTTGTATTGTTGTTTTTTGTCTTTTGAAGATTACAATTTTTATTCCTGCTGTTTCACATCTTCAGCAGAAGCCTGTCATTTTTTATTTATTCCCAATTACAGCAGTGATACTGCTGTATTCCCTTATGCCTAGGACCATCAAGCATATTTTTCAGTACAAAAGGGCGCCAGATGTTTTATCAATCAATTTTATTGCATTCCCAAGAACCATATTCTAATGTGTTCCCCTCACAAAAATGAGCAAGAGAAAACATTTCATTTTGTGACAATCCCAGACTATTGAGACCACTAGATCACTTTGCATTCAAACTATTTAAGGTTACAAAGTAAAGGTAAAAAGCAGTATCTTAGTCTCCAAGCTAAGTATCATTTTGATTTTGCATTTCCTTAAAAAACATCAAACTACCAAAGAAGTCCACAGTTGCTTCAAAAACAAACCTAGTGAGAACTAGTACAAAAGCTGTACTGTAGCCCCAAACTAATTCTTCTGTTAGTTATGGCATTAAGCTCTGGTGCCTTATAATTTTTGAAGTTTTAGAAAAGGAGAAGCAGGTGGTCAAACAACATGGTCAATATGTAACCATGAAGACTTTTGTACTGAAAAACAAAGTTCACTTTGACAGTTTTGAAAGAATATAATACAATTACCAAGTCCACTTCACCACAGTGAGCAATATGACAGTACAGAACTTTTCACTTTTCTCTTTGGCAAGATTTCACATTGGCATGTGCACAAAGTCAAGTTCAAACCCCAGCCTGACTTGGCAGCACACAGCCCTCTGCCTCTCACAGGGCCACGAAGGAGCCTTCAGGCAGAATTCATCCTTTAAATTCTCAGCACATCTGACAATTTAGATAGATTAGAGATGTTTAAAATAAATCCCATAACTTTATTATTAACACAGGTTTTTTTTTTTTTTACTGCATTCACACAGTCTCAAGTATAGTTTATATATATGCATACTATTATATACTTACTTATAAAGTACTTACTTATAAAGTATAAATTCACATTATAGATATGTATATGTATGTATATGTATGTAAAGCTATGATATAGCTTTATATGCAGTTCAATGTATTTTATTTTAATATTGCATTATAATTTGGTAATAGATTATTAATATAATATGGCAGCATCTCAAGTAATACGCCTTATGAAATAAAATGCTTACTTTAAAAAAAAGGCAAGATTAAGGAAAAAAGTATTTCTGTAAACAATGATTTCCTTCATTTCATATAAATTTTTCATATATGCTAGATTTAGTCTCTGCAGGTTTTGGAGGCAGACAAAGGAGTTTCTCCACTCATTTGGCAAAGGAGCAGGGAAGGTATCAGTGCTGATAAGATAATATTTATTAGCTACATCTGCTGTAACTGCTTTTTATAGACTCCATCAGCGCAAGACAGTCACTCTTGAAATTTCTCCTATCCTGAAAGGGACACAAACACCTTGAGGAACTACTTTAGATGCTGTTTGGTGTTTAAAGCTGACAAGACTCCCCTCTCTTGTCCTTCAGTTCACAGTGCAGTAAAAACCTTCATGAGTAGCAGTAAGGAGATACAGCCTACTACATGTATTCTGAAAGAGCATTTCACAGTTTCATCTGTCATTTATCTGTGACAGTTATTTATCCTTAATGATTTTTTTAGCTAGTGTCTTTCTGGAATATCATTCAAACAAAATTAAGCCTAGTTATATTAAGTAATCTTACAATAGGAACCACAGTAAAAAGAAAATTAGACAACATTACAATGTATCAAAATTTAGTGACCTAAAAGTACCCAATGCAGAAAACAGGAGATGGAATAAACAGACCTAGTGCTATTGTTACAGCTATCACCAGCGAAGTGGGTATTAAATTTTCTTCACAGCACAAATTAAAGTAGATTCAAACTTATTTCTTTTTCTGGCTACCTTATGTTTCCAAGATGCTGACCCGCTTGCTATGAATAGCAACATTCAGCCAGCTACAGTCTTTACACAAATGTCTGCAAGGAAGTGTAATACAGAGCAATTGTGCTAGTCCAGCAAACACGTTTGAAAAACAGTACAAAACAGCAGCAATGGGAGAACAGATGCTATTGCTTGTACACAACATATTATTTCTTATTAAAAAAGACTAATTACTGTTCTGTTCAAAGTTTTTGTTTTGTTTGTTTGATTTTTTTGTTTCTAATACAAAACAACCCAGAGCTTCCATTTAAGCAACCAGTTAAAAAAGATACATTATGATATCTGTTTGAAACCATCTAGATTATTTACTGGAGAAAAAGTCTCATATCCTCAGTAAATAAATAATAGATCTTCTCTGGGATCTTTGTGGATCTTTGTCAAAAATCAGAATATTATTTTAGGCAATTATTTTTTTTTTCAAAAGAGTATTCTTTTGATTTTCAGGCAAATTATTATCTGTTTATGTTTGTCCACTAACATAAACGCCAAAGACTCTTAAACACTAACCTTTTATTACACTGCAATTAAAACAATAGCTAAAACCACAACAAAATCATGCAGCTTAACTCACCCCATCTGCCCACATGTATCAAAATGCCTACAAAGAATGTTAGTTAGATTTTATTTAATCACTTAAGTCATATAACAAGAGTGAATTCAAGCAAAAAGTTGACAGATCAGATGAAAGATAGGGGTCAAGGTTAAAATTTAACTAAGACTACATTTGACATCATGTTGTTTTAGTATCAACGAAGACACCTGCACAAAGAATCTCCATGCACACAGAGAAGGGAATGAATGTAAATATTTTCAAAGCCAAAAATTTCAGGATATAAATATCTCACATTCAAAAAGCTGACAGGGATAGTGTATATTTAAAGTTTAGAAACAAATGCACATCCATAAGTAAAATTTAAGTCTATAATTAATTGTAACATCATGGTCCTACAGATTCCATACTCTCAATACCACATTCTATTTTAGGCATATAACATGACAATGTCTGTATGTCACCAATGCTGAGAATGATGTTTGTGATATATTTAATATCTCAGTTATTGATTTAGACTGCTTGGTGGATACCCGATACATACAGTATTTCCATAACACAGTGAAATACAGAATTAAACGAAAGGTAGCTAAGGTTACCCTGGTAGGCTGCACAAGAGGAACAGTTTCAGAAATACTGAAGTATATTTAGGAAAAAGAAAAAAGATTAGGGTAGGCTGAGCTGGCAATCTAATTCCAAAGGGCTCTTCTTGCAGGGGAGATTCATATTTATTGATGCTTAAGAACAGGAGGAATGTCGTTTAAAAATGCATTTTTGAATTTTCATAATATTTTGGGACTGTTAATTAAAAGTCATTCATTCTAGATGAATCAGGAGGCAACAATATTATGAAAGCATTTAAATGCACAGAATCAAACCAATTATATTGTCATACTTCAATTTGCTTCTAAGAAGGATGATAATGAAAAAACTTAACAGGACTTTATTCATATGATATACCAGAGTTAGAAGGCATATGCATGAATTGTGTTTAATTGTCTCTTTTGTAGCCATAGACTATCAATATCTCAGTCACATAATAAAAAATTGACTACCCATTTCCTGCTCAAAACCAGGCAGTATGTAATGCATCTACCTACGGAGCTAACTGCCTTGTCGTGACCTAAGAACACTTTTTGCAATATTTATTGAGACAGTAAAAATAGTGGTGAAGAAACAGCAGGATCTAAACCATGAAGTTGGCAGAGGGATGCTACCACGTGGCTACTGCTCACTGCACCTCAGTAAAAAAACATCACGGGTTCAAGGCACCTTGAATCAAACTGGGTCCCCCTGAAGGCTGCCAGTTTTGCAGATTCTTCAGTGGGAAGAAGATTTGAAGGCACCATCTTGCAGATGGTTCAAGGTCCCAACCTGAAGATGCAGTGAGGAATCCTCTAACACCTTTCCATGTGTGCTAAAACCAGGACAGAAATTCAAGGCTGTGCAGAGGATCACTGCCTGGCTCCACGCACTGCACCTTGGTCTGCTCCATACAGCGTAATATGTTCTGCCACACAGACAGAACAACTGTCAGCAGCAAAACAAGATGCAAGAAAATGGAAAGACAACATTTTAAGGATGAGACAAGGTAAAGCAGGTGATAGATTTAAAAAAATTCAAAAAAATATAGCCCTTAAAGATGCTCCAACCTACAACAGCAAAGTAATTTTAATGATTTTTACATAGTCTTGTTTTAATACATAGACTTTAAGCATTAATGATGTGATCCTGTGGCCAGGTTTGCACCAACTGAATTCAAATATGAGACTTCTCTGAGGTCTGCAAGCTATCACCAAGTCGCTTGCTTGATGTGGATTAAAAACATTTGCATTAAGTTTCAAAAGCCTGTTAAAGCATTACACTGCAGACTTTTATTTTATACATGCTTAATTTTAGCTTGTGAGCATCCTAGTAATCTATTGCATGCACTGCTACAGCTGCATTCTCAATTAATTTCTAATAGAATAAAGACTCAGACATAGACACTTTAAAATATTACTTAAGACACAAAATCTATTTTAGGATTTTTGATCCAACAAAAGTGGACAACTTTTTTCTTTTTATGACAGAGTAAGAACAAGATCTTTCTGTATATTTCTCAGATTAGACTGTACGTATTCTTTCTCATTATATTTTAGAACCACAGTCCTCCCTCAAAACGATTCCATACATGATTACAAATCCTAATGCAATTTCATTCCAGGTTCTATATATATCAAAACACTTCATCTTAATAATAACGTTCTTTCCTCAGCATGAACCATTTAAAACAGATTGCAAAGAAACATCCACAAGAAGTCCCGTTCTAACAAGATTTGCTAATGTCTTCACAATTTCAAATGCTTACACATAACTCATAGATTCAACAGCTCCTACAAAGACATACACTATTTTTTTTTCTATTTGGTGATCAAACTCAAATTCCACATATATACTTTCTATCTGCCAAGACCAAAAATCCTTCACATGCAGTTATTATGCACAGCTTGCCTTCCTAAGTATTATCATCTATTACAAAAAATATTCAGAAATATATACAATGAGAAAGTGTGGGCTAAAAGTGGTGCAAGCATAATCAAAGTCATTAAGTGGTCCTGGATACAAAGGATGTGTAAAACCCCACCAAAATCCCACAGCTACACAGTTCTTCCTTCCACTGCTCTGAAGAAGTTGCTTCAAATGATCCAAACAAAATGCTGGTTTTGACATGCATACAACTCATTACATCTGTTTTAGAAGCATATGTATTTTACATGTTTATGCCAGAAGCTACTAATCACTAAACATGTAACACGCTTATATTAGACGCACGCTTATATTATTCGCAAATCATCTACTGATTTAGGCTGGAAATTCTACCTGAGTGAAAACCATGCACAATACACCATAACTTGTCTAAACCAATTATATCTCAGTACTCATCTCTTTGGAGACACAGTGCACATTTCAAAGTGTCACCAAGAAACACAGACAGAACTTCATAAACCAGTTTTATCAACTTTCAAGTCTGGGAGTCCAGAGACGTCTTCCAAACTCCTGATGAACTTAAGAGTTTAATTTAAGCACTCTCCCTAGATTATCCTATGAACTGTGGCACTGAGCTCTACAGAGCCCTAGGAATTGTAAAGAGATCCTCCAAGTATATTATTTTCTCTTTTCCATAGTGGCGGAACCAAGGGGGTCTTCCCTGAACAAACAGGTGTTTAGGGAATCCTTTACAGTACTTTGATTTCTTCAAATAGTTTAAGGCAGTAGTTACAAAATAATTTTTTCTGGTGGTTACACATGTAGCCCTGGAAAACTGATCTAAGCTCTGGTTTCAATCATTATAAGTATTTTAGTTGCTTGGAATAACAGTTTCCTTATCATTATAAACACACACAGTTACCACTATGTGTGTTTTATCTTTGGTTCTCTTAAGAATCATTAACATTGGAAAATAGTGAAACATACAATATTTGTTTAAGACCTCTAGGACAGGAATCAAGATTCTTCTTATCTGGAAGAACTGTAGCACATTGTTGATGCAACACCGCAGTAGTAGAAAAGGTAAAAAAGAATCAAGTTTGCTGCAATCATGTAACAGAATCTCCCAACAAGAAGAGACAAAAAAATGCTGCAAGTAGACCATGTTTTCCTCTTTACCTCAGGTAAGCAGTTATCAAATTTTAAGTATCAACTAATGCTTCCACAACCACAGAAAAAGAATGCTGAAGCAAAATCACATTTATCAGCAAAGAGAAAAGACTTCGCACATGAATAACTTCATATAAGTGCTAGTAACAACTCCAGTCAGTCTCATTTGGAAAACAGACTTAGACTGAGAGCAAAATGTGACACTCTGCAGGGATGGCAACTTTTCAGTGGTGAATCAAATTATGTTTTCTTTCTGAAGCTAGTGACTAAGCATATCCATAAAAAACTCAGCAGGGGCAGGAGATAATGCCTTTGGCAGCCTGCTGCTTCTCAGTTTCCTTATCATTTGCAGTTTGTGAGCATACAAGAGCGATGCTATGATCCCAGGTTACAAATTCCACTGGAGCGGGGAAGCAGGAGTCATTGCCTCTCATAAAATGAGACAGCCTCCCGATGTGTACCATTCCAAATTCACTTGCACACTCTTTGACAATCAGGCACTTGATTCTCAACCTTGATAAAGGGAACCTAACTGACTGCAAAGCTGACTAGTGATAAACAGCACACTTTAACGAAATAATTCCAACAGCTTTAGGCCATATAGTGCCACATGAGTATTGCAACCTGCAAACTCTGAGATAATAAAGGCACAGTAGACAATACTGTAAGTCTGATCAAGGTTACAAATCATATGCCATTGTGGCATTTGAATTACACTACTAACGAAGAAAAGCAGCCTGTATAGTATAACTGCAGTGTGTAGTGCAGTTTGTAAATTTTTAACCTGTCTGTGTTGGTTTGAGTAACTATAGAAACATTTTAAGTGAAATTCAACATAAATCTTCATTCTAAGTTATTGGTAGAACAAAAGCTCTTACACACTGCCAGCCCCTTCATACAAACTGGCCAGCTCACTTCATGTAAAAAAAAAAAATAATCTCCCCAAAATATCCTCCCCCCCAAGAAAAAAAAAATGACAGTGAAAATGCTGATAAACAATTGGGCCAGAAAAAGTTTATAAAACCTCCCAAACCCGAAAATTTATTGCCAGAATAAACAACAATTGTATCAGAAAACAGTAACCAAACATAAGCCATTACAAATTAAAACAGACACTACCCATACAACTCACAAAAAGAAAACAGATTAACTGAACCTGCAGGACCTCTGGTTCTGCAAAGATCTATAGGCAGGCTGGACTTCATTCACTCTGAGCAGAAGTCAGAAGTGCCAACAACCAGTATGAGTGAGATTAAACCAACTGCAGCAGTATGTGAGGACTGGGATTAAATAAAGATATAAGATCCTAGGTGCCAAAGGTATCAGTCTTTGATTTTAAAATAATTAAATGCTTTAGAAGAGAAGACGACTAAATACTGAATTTACAGAACTTTAGCTTCACAGTGTTATTTGCCAGCTTCAACAGTAAATCATACCTCTAAAGTTGTCTAAGAAGGAATACCTGAAAAAATTGTCTATTTTGATAGAAACTAGTTTTATTGAGACTAACAGAAAATCTAAACAGAGTTATCAACTTCAACTACTTAAACTAAACAAGCAGCAAGTATTTACAATGAAGACTTTGCTGAAAAACATCACATAACATAAAATAATATTCTGTTGGCTCTTTACAGCATTGAGGTACGTTGTCATTTTGTCAGCTTCACTTTGTCAAGTATTTTAAGTAATTACAACCTATTTTGCAGCAATTAATTCCCATGGGTTTAGATAGGAAACCAGAAAGCACTGTGGCATAATTGCACTGCATTCTCAAGAGCAAATTCTAGGCCTGGTTGATGAGATATAAGTGTAAATACTTCCACTATGTATTCCTTTATTTCCACAATGGTAATGAAAATTATGTTGCTTAATTTCAAATACTTACTTTAACCTATATTACATATCTATGCTGCAAACATTTCCCCTACATAACATACTGCAACATGAACAACCAGTTCAAAATTGGTTGCCAGCAAAATCGAAAGCAAGGATGTTTAAGACTGGTTATAACAAAAAGGAGTTAATAATAGAATGTGAAGTTATCCACTGTTAGAATGTGAAAAGCATCTCCATTTAACTGCACAAGCTCTGAATTGAACAAATATCGCTTCAAAACATGAGATGAACGTGATGTGCCTGTTTCAGTACTCTGTTTTGCTTTTGAGTATTCCCTATTTCTGTCAATAAAAAACTACAAGGAGCATCTAAACTTCTTAAATGACTCGCAGCATGCTACTTTGGCTCTGTCACTCTATACCTCACAGCTTTTACAATCTAGTTCCTTCCACTTTCAGTTTATTTGCCTTAGTGTTTTGCTCTGCACAGCCAGTTCTTAGGTAGTTTAAAAAAACTCAATACATTAATTGCAGCAACATGGAGTACAAGACATATGGAGAACTTCTGTGTGCAACTATGACAGCATCTCCAACAGTCATTTTGCTGAACAAGGAAGAAGTTTAAATTGAATAAACTACTTAACATTGGCAGAGTCCAGCAATTTGTTATCTCAAAAAATTAATCAATTAAATCAACTGTAGACTTTTGGACTTCCCCAGAGAATTCAAAAGTATATCTGTAGGACTGTCCATGCATTACATGGAAGCTATTTCATGAACACATCAGCAGCAGTATTAGATCGCTTCACTCAACACCCTTTAAAAGTTATTACTTCCTGCATTGAACACTTTTTATGTATACCTACACATACATCTACTTATGCAAGAGTTCCATACATATGTGAAATTGCTGTCAACAACAGGACTTTTTAAACATAACACAATGCTTCCAAAAAAGTCATGTAACTGAATGTAAAATCATATTCTCTTGGCTCTTTAAAACAAAGATATGTTTCCAGTAGGATTACTAGTGAAATAACAGATGCCTTCCCTCACTGCGATCTGTATACAGAAAACCAGCTTTAACATGCTATCCAAGAAATCAGAAGTAATAGTTAACCTATTTAGAGACACGCTTATTTTTTTAAAAATGGAGTTTCCTAAGAAGATGCAGCTTAGAAATTCCACAATTGAGATTGCAATATAAAAAAATACAATTATTCTTGCTCTTGACTGAAGAATGAAGATTCATATTTATGTCTGCAGTTCAGCCTATTCAGTATGTTAAGACATGACATTGAAGCACACAAACTGTTGAACACTTCCATAATTTCATAAACATAACTAGATGAATGGTACTGCAAGCATAAGCTGACCTCTTCTCCCATACCACCCAAACTCTCTGGCCTAAAAACATTTAGGTCTTCCAGTCTTGAAATACCTGACCAACTTCAATTGGCAGTAACAACTTCTCTGAAGGAAGAACAGAAAAATGTTCATGACCTCCACTGAAACAATAAAGTTGGGAAGCATGACTGTATTTTGGAACTTGGGAAGATTAATTTGTAAATAATGAGCATCTGTCCTTGAACATAAACTTCTGAGTGTGCACTGATGCTCCAAGGCAAACTACATGTTAACATCCATAGCACAGCATTTTGAATGTACTAAGAGAAAATCATCCTGTTATGTGTGATGCGTTTAAAACAAAGTACGAGATACAAAAACACTATTCTTGCGAAGTACTCTTTTTTTAAGGGGGAAAAAGGTGCGCAACTGACTAACAACACCTGACATGCAGATCAGACATTATGGAAGTAGACAACCTCTGACAGTTACCAGCAAAGCACGGAGCTCTGAACAGGCCGTGTGCTTGTGCAAACCACACGGGTTCATCAGGTTGCACGACTAGAGCTGTCAAGCGAGAAGGGGAAACGCTGGGTGCTAAGGCAAACCCTGCCTTCTCTCGCGGAAGAAAACAGTAAACCTCTTGTCAATGGAGGGAAGCAAGACTAGCGTGAGTGACACACTGCTGAGCTCGGCTGCTGCCAAGGAGGCTAGGGACGCGCAGTACCTGGTGGGCGATCTGAGAGAGGAGGGCTCCCACAGCCGGGTCCTGCCTCACAAAGCTGAGGCAGGCGAGGTCGGACCACTACGAACCCCTGCCCGCCCACAGACCGCTCCTCCGCACCCGGCCCCAGCTCCCCGCCGCGGCCCACCCGGCCCTGCCTGTCGGCGAGAGGCGAGGCTGCCGGAGCGGGGATGCTGCTGCTACCTTACCTGAGCCTGAACCATGGGGAACACGTTCTCCGTGGGGTCAGTGCGGAAGTCCAGGAACACCGTCTTGCTTTCCTCGCGCACGATGCGGCGAGCCTCGCGCAGGGCTCCTTCCACATCAGCGGGGTTTTCGATCAGCAGG
>JANHGB010059413.1:0-13336 GCA_026283785.1 Coracopsis vasa | reverse complement strand
TTGCTTAACCACTAAAACTCTGTTGGAATGCAACTTCTCCCGAGTCCGCTCCCGGGCATTCTGCTGCACAATGTGCACCAAAGTGTTCACTTCCTCACTGAGTTTGGTGTCATCTGCAAACTTCATCAGGGTACCTATGATCCCATCATCCAGATCACTTACAAAGACACTGAAAAGTGCTGGGCCCACTATTGATCCCTGGGGGACCTCACTTGTGACAAGTCACCAGTTTGAAAAGGAGCTATTTACCAACACCCTTGGGTTGCAGCTGGTCAGCCATTTCCCCACTCACTTCACAGATCACTTGCCTAGTCCACAATGAGTCAGTTTCTGAAGGGAGAGACAGCAGGAAACCCTACTGAAAGCCCTGGAGAAATTCAGGTACACTATGTACACTGCTTGCCCTGCATCAACTGAGCAGGTTACTTTGTCATAGATGGCAATCAGATTTGTCAAGCACAATTTGCCTCTGCTCAATCCATGCTGGCCTTTCCCAGTCAAATGCTTGATTTGACTTTTGATAGCCACCAGAAAGATTCACTCCTTAATCTTCCCAGACACTGAGGTAAGACTGATAGGCTTATAATTTCCTGGTCACTTTCACAGGATAGAGTTCTTCTCATGAATTTCATTCCATTCTTTGAAAGCAGCCCCAAGGAAAAGAAGGCTCTATTCGAATAGTGCAACGTTAAGGCCTCTCAGGTTTAGCTCTAGGCTATTTCATGTGTTAATATAGCTCCTTGAAAATGTGTCTGCATTGGTCTTGAAAGCTACCCACATTAAGCTGCTATTGATGATACTTAAAGAAAGACTGCATCTTCAGCTATTCTCACAGATATGGAGATACGAAAAGAAAGACTTGCTGTAATGAAGAGTGTGATTATAAATTCTTCAAAGTATTTTTTAACAAGGGACAAGTAGGAGACTAAAAACGTTAAGACTCTAGAAATAAAGTTAATACAAATTGTTACTGAAAAAGTGTTGGGGAGCGAATGTGTTTTACTATTTGTTTTAAAACAGGTATTCAAAAATAACAAAAGGAAAATAAGACCTGTGTCTTTGTAGTTATGTGCCACCTCATCCGTGGCACAGAACATTTGTTAACAAATAGTCCCTTGCACTGTGTACTCAATAGCATAGTGTGTGTATGGGTAATCAGCTGTATGAAGCAATGAAAAGTGAATTCTTAAACACTAAACTGCTGAGATATGCCTGGAACATGATGTGAAACTACATAACGGGGCATGCAAACATGCTTTCTTGCACACACATGGCTCATTTCACCCAGATAAGAAAGTTAACACAATTGTTGGCCTTATTAGCACATTTTTCTGAAAGCTGATGGGCTCAAGTTAATGCTTGGCATAAGCTGGAGGAGCTTCAGAGGTACTCTAATTTGCACTGCCAAGCAGTACCTATCAGGTTGCTGATCTTAAAGCCAGGACTCTTGAAGTAAATCATGAAATGTCCTTCTCCAAGTGCCTTAAAAATTTATGTTAGTTGTTAAAATGAGACAGTACCTTGAAGAAATAACAAAGATGTGTGAAGCACCACAAATACTTCCTAGACACAATGCAACAATTATCCAAATCCATTTAGATATATCGTAGTCTTTTCAGTAGTCTAGGAAAAAAAATTAATTTGCTATTAAGGCAACTCTTGATTTACACTTATGCAGCAATTATGGCCTATAAGTATAATACACTTCATAGATTTGAAATGTATTGAAAATGCTTTGTAATCTTCAGTTAGAAGGCTCATGCAGGCAACATAGCTATTACTTGTTTGAAGTAGTACATATGTGCAAACTAAATGGATATATGCACAAGCTCCTCATTCTTTCTTCATTGAATGTACATAAAGATATGTATTGCAACCTTGCTTCAAGTTATAAAGCATGTTTTTTTAAACTGATTTGTTGTCAGATTTTATGTTTGGATCCTAATGAGTATAAACAACATGAAGATTTATAAACAATTGTTATGTGAATATAATATATAAAATAAAACAGCCCTGGCTTAGATCTATTTAAAATTAATAAGAATCACACATGGTCATAAAGAAAAAGGTATTTTCTAATGATTGTAAACGTTTGTCTCACTTAAATAGGTCTGCTACAAATTGGAGGATAGCAGTACATTTTACAATCTTTACACTGTTATCCTGTCATTACAATGGAGTTTTCATGTTTCACCAGTTTTGTTCTATGGGGTTTTGTCTCATTCCTTTTTCTCCGTGCACTTAATCTTGTTCTTCTTTCACAACTTAAAGACTTTCATGGAATTCAATGTCTTACTGAATCACCTTCACACCTTCACATCACCATTCTTAGTATAAACCACTGCTCTTTTATTGCTGAAGTTTTGTCCTGCTTTGTCCTTGGTACAGCCTCTCTTGTTGGATCTTTTTAACTGAAGTTCACATTGCTGCTACAAGTTACTAGAAACAATATATTCTGGAAGTCCGATAAATAATTTTTGGTTTAATTTAGGATGTGTGAAGAATACAGGCATTTGTTTTGATATCAGTTCAAGATTACTAGTGACAGCTGATCAAACTGGAATTGCAAAATGTTCTGTGCATACTGTCCATGAACAGTCTTGTAAACGAGCATGGTTCTCCCAGACCCAACAGAAGGGTCATCTGCATCGAAGTCCCTAATTTCTTTCTGATTATGCTGATTATCAGCCTAGTGGGAACTCTGTACTGGCTCTTATTCAATCTTTCATGCAAGCACTATTCGCATGAACAGTTCATAATAGCCACTGGACTGTGTGCTTAGTTGTCCATTCTTTGCAGTCTGATAAATATGCACTTACAAAAAGTGAAATATTTTCAGAAAGACCGGGGTTGTTTTCAACATATTTAGCTCATAACCTGATGTTTAGGGAACTCATCTGGGAATGTCGATGCATGTTTTTGCTTTTAAAAAATCCAGATCTCCTCTGTCAAAATGCTGAATATCCTAAGAGTCAGACTGCATTCAAGTGATCTCTGTTACTTGGCTTGTTGTTAGGTGTTGAGTTTTTTTAGTGTTTATGTAAGTGGATGACCTAATTCACATGGGTGTCCATTTTGTTGGCTATGCTACTGAAAGCAAGTAAGGTGCAAACAAGCATTTTGGCCTTAGGATTTTAAGAAGCTGTGCTTGGTATAATTAAAGACCTATCAGACTAAGGAATTAATTAAAATTATTAGAACTGCATATGCATCTTTTGCTCTCTGTCTTTCTATATATAGAAAAATTTTTCCTATTATTAGCTAATACCAAAATTTTTTATTAACTTGGAATAGAAATCACTTGACTGAAATTGATGAACAGCAGGGAACAACATGCCAATGTGTTGTTCCAGAAATACAAAACTTAATTTGACACTGAAGAGTAATAAAACTAAGGACTCATAAAGGAAACTAATGAAAACAAGACATTTGTGAATTTAGCCAAATGCAGTAAATAATAAACTGAGGAAACCTAAAGTAAGATGAAGAAGATAACTGAAAATAAGAAGGTAAATAATTACACTGTGATTTGGAAGAGGTAGGAAGATAAAAGAAGAAATATTATTGTCTAGCTTAGTTAGAATAACAAAAGAGTCCACCTGTTTGGATCAGGCTTGTGCACAGCTATCCCTGCAACCTTAGCAAAGATGCAAGTATATTTTGAGTTCATAAAATCTGCACATGTGGTTCCTTATGCTCTGCTGTGTTATTTATTTAAAAGTCTATGTTCTACTAAAATAAACTAAATTTCAAGGGTAATAGTATTTATTCTGTTTTCAGTTATTTTACTCCTCTCTCTAGTACTTCAATATTTAACAGTTTCTGTGGCTAATCAAAAAGGAAGCTTAACTGTTCATTACCTTAATACATACTGATGATTGTTTATAAATCATTAACTGAGAAACAACAGAATTGCTGGACAACAGGATGCTTCTTCTAATTTCAAAGAACGTTAAACTTAAGAAGTATCATTCTAAGGCCGTATTTGATCTCTTATAGACACATAGACATGTAGATTGCATCCAGAGTCAATGATGGGGAATGAGGAAAGTGTTAGAAAATATTTTATGATGTCTTAAAATACTGAAGACAGTTATAAGAAAGGTACCATAGATCAGGAGATGTCTATAACAACCTTCCCTGTAGCTGGCACTCTGTGCTAAAATTGGCATTGAAGTTAAAGTTATCTCAAACGCTTTTACCTTATGCTGGTTTTCATCTCTCTTTCACCTCCCTCTACTGTTATACCAGCATTTTGTGCTGTGGTTTGTTGTGTGGTTGTGCCAAAATTGCCCTGATTATATGGATATAAATAGGCATTTGTGCCAACCAAAAACCACACCAACCCCCAAAGTCCCAGGTTTTTTTACATGTAGTGAAAGGTAACTTTAGAACATGTGGTTATAGTCTTAATATTCATTCTCTTTGGACCCATAAATTGGCAAGAGAATCAGTGGGATAAAGACTTCTTGCTCTCTGCACCTGCATACATACCATGGAGTACTTGACCTCTTCCGGGTCCTGGCCAAAAGCCAGATCAAACCCACTTGCTCTCTTTCTATTCTGTGCTTCTATATTTCTTTCCCAGGAAAACAAGTATCTGAGAAATATGATGGAAAGACTGTAATCTTGCCTAGATATGGGGTTTGGATACAACTAAAACAGGTTCCTAGAGCCAAAACTCTCTGAAGTTTCTTTGCTCAATGAGTTCAAATACTGTGATTTATTTCAGTAAACTGCATGAATGGGCTCTAAATTACAAAGACTGTTTTTAGGATTTTGACTTTATTTAGCCTTAGTTGGGTCTCAAGCATGCTATTTTTGGTTTTTTTAAATTATAAATTCCATACAAATCACAAAATTATTCAACCAAAGTAGATTGTTATGGTTGTAGGAAGTTCTGAAGAATTTTAAGGACATAGTTTTCTGGGCCCTGCAATAACAGGCCAAAAGTCCTTACCAAAATTACCAAGACCTGATGGCTGTTCACCTTAAGCCACATATGTCAACTATTTCTTTAGGTCCAAGGAACCACCTACTTCATCAGTACCCATGCAATAGTCCTCTAGTAATTGCTTCCAATAACCATGTTTGCTGCTAATCATTCCCTTAACCATGTTCTGATTGCATTGCAGCTGATCTGCTGGCAATGATTTTGTTCTTCTGTTTCTTTAAGCTGTAATTTAATGTAGATCCTTGGGAAAAAAAGCATTGAAAAGCAAGATCCAACCATCAGCCTTAAAACAACATACAAGTTGAGCAGTATTTCCTATTTTGTCAAAACCACTCCAACTCCTGGACCAAAATTGATTTATTCATACCTAATACTAGTATTGTGAGAACAACTCTGCATCTTGTAGGTGTTGTTCACTCTTGTGTTTCACAGCATACACATAGTTCTTTGATTTCCTTCCATGTGTATTGTTTTCAAAAGAAATGTACACAAAGTGTTCCAAGCACACCGGTAAAGTTTGATCTGTTCCTGCACCCATTCTCATCAACCATTATGTGCAATATATTGTAATATGTGCTTTATGCTAGCATGGTTTATTATATTTATTTGTGCGAAGTACCATAATGAATGTTGCAAAAGAACAAAACATATTATGTGCCTCAAAATGGCTGGAACTGTTGCCAGAAAAACAGCAGATGTTCACTCGACTGCAAGAAAATGTATTCAACATTTAGAGAACTTATTTCAAAGAATTTATGAACTTTTACTGGCGATTTTGGAAAATATGTGAACTGAAAGATAAGAGACTTGTTCTATTTTTGGTTTTGTTGTGACTTGCTGTGTGGTCTCTAAGCAGTCACTTCACCTTTCTCTGTCTCCATTTCTCATTTCACCCTTTGTCTCCTGTCTTTAGAATGTAAGGTCTTTGGAAGAGTTGATATTACACATTTGTAGCATGCACAATGAAACCACTGCAATATAAATAATAATAATGATGAGGCCAATTTAACTCTGCCCTCAGCAGACAAATGAAAGAAAATTCCTCATTTTCTGTAATTTCAGAAAAATTACTTATTATTAATGTTCTTGTGAACACAACAGGAGGAACTGGAGATCGATCAGGCTCATGTCTTCATTCTATAAACTTTTTGGCTGGTTTTCATGAAATCAGATCACAGCCAAGCTGGAGTCCAACCAACCAACAGAAAAGACAGGCTTTTAATCAGGCTTCTTTAAAATGGAACACATCCATTTGATAAATGAACTAATTAAGCAAATGAATAAGTATAACCTACCACTGTGAATGACATTTATAACTATGAAAAAGCTTCAGTTCCACATTAATAGTTCTAGGAACCCAGAGAAAAGGATAGAAAAAAATCAAGTTCAATTCATGAAGCACATTTATGTAAATGGAGTTTTACCATGGCTAGCAGTCCAGTATAATGCATGCTGTGTATGTATAAAGATGGCAAGGGGAAACGAAGTCTGAAATAAGGCTATTCCACTTCTGATGGCCTGGGTTTTTTAATGTCAGCTATTTCACAGAATGTAAAAGGTAGCAATGACTCATGCTCTTTCTGAACATCCTTCTGTAAAAGCAAGTAGAATGCCACAACACCTGTATCCTCGTCTTTCTCTGAATACGCCAAATCCATGTTTAATCTCTGAAGCAAAAAAATCTTTCATGATACAGAAAAGATTAGGAGAATGAGAAAAACAACTCAGACTCAGTTAAATATAGCTTTATAACCCCAGCTGTACTTTTCCTGTTTTGTCTGATTAGAAATTTCTAGGATTGATTAAAAAGCTTTAGAAACAACAGAAGTCATCTCACTCATTTCAGGGAAATAGCAGTTGCCCATGAGGCTGTGTGACTTGTCAATGTGCTCCCTTTCCTATAATGAACCCTTAAAACTGTGAGTTTCTCTGAAATATTTTATGTATCAGACAAGAAGAACCATCAGTCAGATAACTAAAATCATATGAGGAGGTAAGAGTTTGTTATTAGAACTGAAAAACAGAATTTGTATCTCTGTGATACAAATATTATGTGCTGCTCATGGCTGCCTACTCTTCAGCTGCTTATGCAATTCAAGGTGGTTTTCATTTCAGCAATATTTAGTGAGTTGCTTCTTTTCCTATTTTAGTTGTTACCTACTAGTGAATTGTTGTGGGATTTTTTTCTTTAAGATGTAGTATTCATATTAATAACTTACATGGTGGCATCTGTTCTTGAGACCTGTATTTTTCATTATGAAGTTAAGTATCATCAGGGAGTTATCAACCAGGAACAGAAACCCAGTTAGTGAGAGCCTCTGAACTTAGCCTGTTGAAGAATTACCATCAAAATAGAAAAATGACCTGAAAAGAGAGCAAAAGAAGCACAAAATATCCACACTTTCTAGCTAGCAATGAAATCTTTTGGAAAGAGTTTTGTCCATTGTACACTCGCCCTAAGAATGTGTTTATTCCAGTAAATGTGGAATGAGATACCAAAACTGTCATACAGTGTTCAGGCAAATACTGTGAAAAGTGCTCTAACCATGCTTGTTTCTATAGCATGTGATCAAAATGAGTGCTCCTGAGGGTAGGTATTGATCTGTCTGAGTTTGTAAGGGAACACTGATGAATCTAGTTTGAAAGAAAAAGGCTGCTTGTTTATGTGCCACATTGAGACAAAAGGCTGATCATGACTGAATCTCATTGTCATGCAAATACAATATAGTACTACAGCACTATAGTTAAGAAATGTAAATCACCCAAATCATTGCAGGTTTGATTAAATAAATTAGGCTTCCATAGACTACTTTGGATTCTTTGTGCATCATTATTTTACGGGGTTTATTTCCATTAATGTTATTTGCCTTTTCCATTTTCCATATATCAGCCCTCCTTGCCACCTGCCTCAGACTTGTATTTTGCTCTTGCTATCCATGCAGCACAATTTTAGGGGAAACACCAAGCACCATGAAGTAAGAATCCAAGAAAAGTAGAAAACCAGTGTTTAGAAACTGTGAAAAATAGTTTCAGCAAGCAATAACAGAAAGAAGGCAGAGTTTACACAATTGTTCAGCAAAGACATTATGGTTGCATGGATAATACATTGTTAAGACTCACTTCTATGACATGTCAGATCTTTTACCATTTACTTTACTGTAATATATCAGTATAATGATAACCTGTTGAAAAAACTGCAGCAAGTGGAGTTTCTTGTATGCTTGACAAATATAATTTTAAAGCAGGTTAAATTGACTGTAAAGGTGTTTTATGGGTTAATAGCTATATCAAATGCATGAATATGGGAAATGAAAAACAGTCCTGCCAAAGTTACTTCCTACATGGAATAACAGTGACTTTCTGCGGTTATCCTGCAGAACCTCTTGTAAAGTAGTAACACATTCATAAACTGCAGTTGTGTAATAAGCAATCATTAACTATTGGAGTCTGGAAAAGTGTCAAGGATCTCTGGAACAGTTATAAGTTTTTCAGAAGAACTGTACGTTACTGCATTTATATATCTTGTAGCATATTTCAGACTATTTTAGCTGTATCATGTGAATGTCCTTTTTAGGCTTATGATATGAATCTATACATATGATATAGCATATTTTTTCACCATTTATTCTATGATTATATATATGCTAGAATCATAAGTAGCTGAAAATTTACTTTTCATTCTTTATAAATGCTTGATTGGAAAGTGGCTGTTTGAGTTTAAATTTGTGAACACAAGTGACATTTGTACGAATCTGTGTGATTACTCCTTATCTCCTTATTCTTTAATTTTTTTAATTTTTTTTTTATTTTTTTTTTTAAGAAATCCCTGTGTTCCACTGCCCATTGAAGTGAAAAGGAATTGCAAAACTATTTTGATACCAAGTCCTTCAAGAAGTTCCGTTTGTTTCCTGGCACATCCTTATTTGTAGAAAGGAAATAGCCTTCTGACCTTGAACAACAGGTTTTCTTTTTGTAGTGTTACCTTGTTTCTTTTGTAACATGTGACCAGTAGCCAGTGTATCAGGTAATGCTAATCTCTGATGTAGTACATTTACCTTTTTGCAGACTGCCAGGAGAGTGAATAGGAAGTAAACATCATTCTTTCTGCTCAGTACCTCTGCGGCCCCTTAACACCCATGTCAGAGGTTCCCGGTGTAAAATTGCATTAAGTTAAAGTGGGTAGTAGTGCAGAGAAATCAGAGTTGGAAACAAAACGTTGTGTTGCAAGCTGAGAGCAGTGCTCTTTCGGGAGAAAGAAAGGGAATGTAAAATGCTAGACAAAGTCCCTTGGAAATTTCAAGGCTGCTGTGATGCATCCAATAATATCACAAGGGAAAGGCATTTTCTTTACGAGAAACAAGCTGCCAGCTGAGACTATTAGCCATTTTGTTAGCCCTACATAATAAAGCTAAATCATGTAAGCTGTGCAGATAACAGATGGACCAACAGAGACAATTTTTTTGTGATATAACTGATAACTAGGTTGAAGCTGAATTACTGTGAGAAATGAACTGTTCTTTAACAGAGCAATGGATAGTTTGCAAGATTAGTGAAAATCTGACTTCCCAAATGAAAGCAGTGAGAAAAATGAAGTGCATCTTGTTATGAACACACAATGATTCATAAAGACAAAATACCCCTGTAAACGAATGACAAAGAACAGATTTGTTGGTAATAAGTGTGGAGGCAATCACAGCACAACACAATTGTCCAGTGCCAAGGACACAGCATCATGGCAACAATTAAAGCCATCTCCTGCAGATATATATTATTTCCTGGAGAAATTATAATATGCAAAACTTTTTTTTTTTTGGTATACATACAGTTGGATGACAAAATTGTGATGACATCAGTAGTCTTCATAGATTTCAAAACAGACATAGCTGATTGCTTGATTAAGAAGAAGTGAGAGAATAATGAAAATTGGACAGGAGCATAGCATGACTGCAGGGAAGATATGGAAAGATTATATTTGTCCAGTGTTAATATTTAAAACAAGGTCACTTTACATAGTGGAATCAATTAGGTTCTATTGTTTTGCAGGATATTCTACTTTTTTATAATTTAAATCTCATATATACTTTTCTTTTTGTTTGTTTTGTTTGGGAATTCACAACAGTTATTTCTGGATACTGGCTTTTGTCAGTAGAAAAAAAACCACATTAATCTTTTCTAACTTGTTGTTATGCTAATAAATAAACTGTAATCTCTTTCTGGCTTTCCTACATATCACATATTTGTTACATTGTTAATCTATATAGGATGAAGTTTTACCAGACTCCAAAGATAGATGTAAGTTCTCTTCAGGGTAAGAACTGATTGTTCTGAAGCCTGCCAGTTTTATTCTATTCTTTCTTTTTTTATTGAGCCAGCTCTGCATTGTAGAGTGATTTTTACTCAAAGTATCCCAAAAACCTCACTCAAACCAATAATCATGTGTTGATAGGTGAAATTAGTTTCAGAATTCTAATGAAGTTCAGCAGCTGGGAGACAGACAGCTCATCTGAAGATTAAATGAGAAAAATTGCCACTTTTGCTGGTTCCTTTAGAAACTCATTTACATTCTGTCAGCTCCCATTAGGAATGGGAACTGCGAATATTGAGGGAAATATGCATGAATTCAGTGCTGAAATGGCCAATCACGATCAGCTCCTTCTTGCTTACAAAGCTGCCAGAAGGTTTTATGTAGTTATGCCTTCTGGAAACAGTGGATGCTTGCTTTCAACTGTCTCCTAACATTTTGAATTTAACATAACCAGAAGAACCAATACCCAGTGTAACAGGGAGAACAGAGGATAACTGTAATCCTACAGCTTGGAATTAACGCTCCTGGAGCCATTTACACACTATCCTGTCCCTTTTCTTTTTCTTGCCCCTTTTTGCATCCATGCACCTGTAGAGATTAAGTACTGCTTCTTACATCACAGTACCAACAGCAGTGACAAGTATTTTACTTCATTTGGTACCCCTTCTGTACTGGAAAGGTACCACACCATTCTTCTTTCCTTGTCCTTGTTACAGCCCTGAATTTTCATGTAGTTCAGTCCTCATCATATTGACAACTTCTCATGATTTCTGCTGACAAAGCCAATAGTAGACTAGGAGTCTATATTATGCAGGTGTTATCCATTTCTCCACTGACTTTGAAAATACTTATACAGACCACGAGTCAAGGTGACTCTGCCAATGAAATCAATGCATTTAGGAGTTTAACCAGGGACATGCATAGAAAATAGTGCATAAGTGAATATAGAAAAAATAATGATGCTACTAAATGTAGAAAGATGTAGTGCTGTTTTGCAAATTTTTGCCGTTTTCAGTTTGTTTTCTTTAAATAAAGGTTGTAGAGGATTAATAATGACGTAAAAAGGTGGCATAATACGTACAACAAATGCTTTCCCATTACATCTGCAGGAGAGTTTAATGACAAATTCTTAGTTTCAATGAAATAGACATATTTTCTATTTCAGCAATAATTAGGAAAACTGCTAAATAGAAAATTATAATTGATTTAGATTGATAGGGTTAAATAGCTTAGTCCTAAAAAAAACCTAAAAGAAAATAAGATCTCTAATGCTTTTGGTTTTTAATAAAGCTGAGTAGATCATTATAAATAGGCTGGAACTCTGAAGAACATACTAACATCATTAGAATGATACATGCCATGTACAAGTCATCTCTACAGAGTATCTTAAACGGTGTGAATCCCACAGGTAGAAACTTAACACTTGAAAGGAAACAAAAAGATGCTTAAAAAAAAGATGCTGAAAAAGCAGTCATAATGAACAGATAACTTAAACATATATTTTGAGAGTGTTGTGGTGCAAATCTATGATGATACTAAATGTAAATACAGAGGAAGCAAGGACTAGGAATGTTTAGAGATATAAAAGGACACCTCATACAGATGCAGATGTAGATTTTCAGTTGGTGCAATGCTTTCAATATATCATCTCATAATCCTTACTTCTTTATTCATTACTCCACTCTTCTAAAGTATATATAAAAATAAAGATTTCAAAAAGAGCTATAGGAATGATGCAAGGCTTGGGAAGGCCATTTCAGATCTTTGGATAGAAGGGCTTAGTCAGGTAACCTTCATAAAGTAGTTTAAGAAATTACATGGTCACAGACTTGTAAGCGTTTAAAGCACTAGAGAAATCTGGAAAATAAAAAATAAAAATCCCAACACACTATAGATGTCTTTCAGAATCAGATTACTTATTTCAAATGCATGAAACAAAAAAAAACCTAAAAGCAGAAGACAGATTAATTTAGGCTCAAGAAAAAGCACGTGGTATCCAGCACAGGAATAGCTAGTGAATGCTAGTGGATTCTTCATCACCTAAAATTTTAAGTATGTTTGTAAAAACATACTTTCAATAATACCTGTGTCAAAAAATATTTAATGAAACACTAGTAGTATTTATGTGTATGTTTAATGTTTCAAAAACTTGAAAATTATATTAATTCTTATTTCAAAAATTATAGAGGACTTCAAATATATAGATAAAGGGTGAAAAGGAGGATCAGGGGTCTAGTGTCCAATCAGCCTTAACTTTGTGCTCAGTAAGATTATGAAACAGATCCTAGTGGAATCTATGTCAAGGTATATGAATACCAGGGAGGTAGAGACAGCCAGCACAGCTTCACAAAGGGCAAATTGTGCCTAACTAATCTGGTGGCCTTACATGATGGACTGATCACATCCGTATATGAGAGAAGAGCTACGAATGTTGTCTACCTTGAATTCTGTAAGGCTTTGACATGATCCCATGTATCATCCATGGGCTTGATGGATAGAATATCTGATGAATAAGGAATTGTATACAAGGTCACATCCAAAGAGTAGCAGTCAACAGCACTTTATCCAAAAGGAGATGAGTAACAGGTGGTGTCCCCTCAGAGGTCCGTATGGGACTGGCATTATTCTATATCTTTATTAATGACATGGACAATGGGGCTGAGTGCACCCTCAGCAAATCTGCTGAGGACACCAAGCTGTGAGGTGCAGTTGACACACTGGAAAAGCACCTTGTCATGTCTGAGAAGTGTGCCCATGGGAACTTCATAAAGTTCAACAAGGCCAATTGCAAGGTCCTGCATGTGGGTAGGGGAAATGACAAGCGCAAGCAGAGGCTGGGCAGAGACTGGATTGATAGCAGCCCTGAGGATGATGACAGCAAGCTGAGTAGTGCAGTTGTTTCTCTGAGGGGAAGGGATGCCATTCAGAAGGTCCTTGTCAGGTTTGAGCAGTGGGCACATGTGAACCTCATAAAGTTCAACAAGGCCAAGGTTCTGCACATGGATCAGGGCAATCCCAAATATCCATAGAGACTGGGGCATTAAAGAATTGAAAGCAGCCCTGCAGAGGAGGACTTG
>JANHGB010059408.1:0-95808 GCA_026283785.1 Coracopsis vasa | reverse complement strand
CTAGGAAACGCATTTCATCTATTCAAGGGAAAAACATGCCACATCCCTCCCTCCTAACTATGGAACTAAGTCAGACATGAGTAAGGTGAAAATGGTGTGTGTGTGTTCATGTCCTGCTCTAAAATGGGGTGATCAAGCCAGGGCTGTTTGACAGCTGTCAATAGCCCTTGTTAAATCATATGTTTACCAGGCATATCCTTTTTTGACCTCACTAGTGGTGTCCCTTTAACTACTTTTATGTCCTCCCACATAAACAACCCACCTTTTTCTACTCTTGTGATAAAGTGGAAGCAAAATCACTGTAGAATCAGAGTTTCTTGAAATTTGTTAGAATTTTTTAATCCTACTAAACGTTATTGGTCACTGTATTGAGGTAACTGTGTGAGAAGCACAGGGAGAGAATAAGTGCTTTGGCACTAAAAAGTGTAAAATCAATACAATTGTTATAACTTTTTTTTCTTTTTTCTATTTTTAATTTTTTTCTTTAAGAAAGGGCTTTCTGGCTTCTTACTTTTGGAAAATAATTAGTGTTTTAAGAGGATTGCTTTTGCTCCATCCCTCTCCTCCACCTCTCAATTGAGGCATTACAAATTCATTTGCTGAGAGTACAGTGAAGTCGCTAAATTAGTTAATTTACAGATGTGTAACTAAGTAAATGGTTTGTCATATTTGACTGTCATCCATACTGCACTGTAATGGTGGGAGAGCCTGTAAAGCCTTGACTTTGGAGCTTTCTTGCGAAGTTCAGTGAGTAACATTGCATCATATTTTTGACTTGTGTTGCAGTTCCATTTTTCAATTGAATGCATTTTCATTTACTGAGCTTAAGCTATCACATCACACTTCGAAAATTGTCATGCATTTTTTACTTCTTTTTCCCCTATCAGTATGAGTCTGATGATCTTTCTCCAAGTCATCCTATAATGAAAAAATTAAGAGCTCTTCTCATGCCTGCCTTCTGTTTTTTTTTACATTTTCTGTGAAAAATGTGTTTCATGTTATATAGATAATTATAGGCCAACTGCTACAAGAATCTGAGACAAGAGAATGAACATGGGGTGCTTTAATAATATCTCTTTTCTTTTCTAGAAAAATCTTCATAACTTATGCTGAACATCCTAAAAGTCACATGTCTAAATTCAAAGTTGAAATTAGTAAAAGATATCTAATATTTGGAGTTTTTTGCCCAAATCTTATTATTTTTTTTTAAGAAAACTTTATTTTATAATCCCCAATTATGCATTGATCTTTTTCCACAGAACCAGTAAGAGACAAGCTTATCCCTATCAAATACAGCATGAAATTGATTAACTATTATAAAAGCATCATTGAAATGGACAAATATAAAACCATCAGCAAGACTTTTATGTTGCAGTTCCATGAGAAAACAATACCTTATGCTTGTAAATCAGTTTTTAGTTGAGATAGACTGATGTTAGGCTTTCACCTTTCTTCTTCAAAATGAAAAGCAACCAGATAAACAGAAACAAATGCAGCCTAATCTGAAAATGAAATGGGGCATGGGTTCATGCAGCTGTTCATTTGTGACTCTGCCATGTGGCACTGGTTCACAATGCTTAAGGCAGGGCTAGTCACCTTGTGGGTTTACCTGACCTTTGCTTGAGCAAAGCACAAGAATCAAATGGCAAGTGGGTTTTTTAATGTTTGTTTTATAGCTCTAAAATAAATTTTTGTGTTTGGTTTGCATAGCTTAGTAACAGATCGTAAAGAAGGTCTTTTCAATATTATTTATTTATTTTTCCATTTAGGTACTCTCTGCACTGTGTTAAGTGTCTGAATAGGCATAATTCAGGTTTAAATAGTTCTTTGGATAAGCATTTGCTTTGATGGGAACTGGCCTTTTTTGACAAGATAGAGGTTATGCAGCAATAGTATCTGGGCTATCTCCTGTTTCCTGCTGCTGCAGCTGAAAGTGAATCACCCCTAGAAAGGAAAGCTTTTCTTGAATGTATGCATCATATTTTTTTGAAAATGTGCAATATCTAACATGCCCAGAATGCATGCTGGACGCTCACAAACTAGGCATTGGTTCAGTGCATGCAAAATAACTGACCTGCCAGTGACATGCTCAACTCACTATACATAAGCTTTTAATGTCTCAAGTGCCTTATTTTCATTGTCATATGTGGAAGTATGGGGGTTCATGGTTGCCTTCTAGACTAAAACTCAGGAGACAAGGTGAAAAAATGGATTTAGGACTACCTATTTTATATATTTAAAATAATAATAAAATCACTAAGAAATAGGTTGGATTTTTTTGTCCATTTTAGTTAATAACAAAGACGAGCTCCCTCGTTAAATTTCTAATAGGAATAAATGATGTTTTCCACTTAAAGCATTAGCAGTTGAACACCACTGTCACACTGTTGTGGCTTAGATACTATAGTGATTTCTTTCTACATGCAGTAAGAAGGAGTATGGATGAGTCAAATGATACTGTCTGGTAATAACAAATACAAAGACAAAGGGTTTCAGGTGACACATTTCTTTTTTGCAATGAAAAGTATGAAAGACAGGGAAGATTTTATCCAGTCTAGTAAGGAACTGTCATTTTTACCTTTAGTTTAATAAACACATCTGTTAAAAGCACTCAGTATATCTCTTTCTTAAGTAAGTTAGGTCATAAGCATGAAAGAAGAAATCTAGAGGTTTAACCAGTATGTAATCTTGGGTGAGGGAATTTTAGCCAATGAATTTGTAAGTTAATTACAATTACAAAAGTACTGGGTTTCACTGTGTGTATATATAGGAGGACCAGAATAATTTTTAGACAGTTGTATCCTTTCTGTTTGTCATTGTATTTTGATGATCCTTTTACTTACAATGTTCTTTAATGCAAAAAAGAAAAGATATCTTGAAAGCTATTGTACCATTTATTATAAAATGTTTCCATTTAAAGATACCAAGGTAGAGCAAGTCCATCATGTTTCTGTTTCAGGTCTTAATTGCATATTTCATTGCCACTAAATCCTCATCTTATTGTAATACCGGGGGGAAGGGGAAATGAGATTTAAGAGGTCTGTATTTTGCATGATTTCTTTTAATTTTGTTTTTCTTGCTTAGTTATTGAGAATGTATATAGTACCCTGAGGAAGCTGGACTATGTAGTCAAAGAAATGACTGATACCCTGGAATGCAGAATTGAAAGAATTCTGGAAGATATGTCAAACACTGCTCTGATATTTTTGCCAGAAGATGAACCTATAGATGTGCTTTCTTTCCTGGAACAAATAGAAAAGCTTGCTGTCTCTGCTGCTCACAAACTGTCTCAGTAGGTTTATTAACTGCACAGGTTTGAAGGCCATATTTTGGGGGGGCATTATTTATATATTACTACTTTGTGGATTACAGGGTACTCGTGTAAAGCAAAATGATAGTCTCAGGATGCAGGGGAGAAACTCCCAAGTACCTTTAATACAGCAGATGTAAAATTGCATCTGTAATGTTTAGCATTTCATGTTCTGCATCTTATGGCATTCTAATCAGTAGCAATAAAAATGAAGATGAATAAGACTTGAAATCTCATCCCCAGGTTAATTGCTTGATTCTTAATACTAGCTAGCTAATATAAGACTTTTCATTCTCCCACTGGTGCATATTTTTTGCCCCATGATTATTTTCCAGATTACAGCAAAATAGTTGTTCAGCTCTCCTCCAGAAAGATACTTGTGCTCATTGTGCAAAATAACATACCTTCTATTTATTTTTGTTTGGTTTTATTTTATGAATTCTGATTTCACAGATTATTTTACTGCATCATGATATGCCTCTTTTAACTATAGCTGAAAAAGAACCCTTTTTTAAATTATTATGAAGTCAAATTGAATCAGATATAACAGAGTCTGAAAATGAATTTGTTGATAGCATATCTTAATGTCTTACAGTCTCTGTGTGCTGAAGCAATAGGAACAAATTGAAAATTATAAGGGCATTTCCTTGCACATACAGTTCTTCACAGTGCAGTGGGACTGGGGTGTGTGCCTGCAAAATAGGAAAGGGTATTGCTTATGTTTGATTCCCTGTGGGTGACTGTAAGTTTTATTTTTATAGACAGAGTCAGCAAGTGGAATGCTCTGTGTATGAACTGGTAGATATTCTTAAGCACAGGTTGAAAGTAGATGCTGGAAAAACTCTGGAGGTAAGACATTTTTACAGTGTAAAAAATAACCTTTTATAACCTAGTCAGATACTTGATATTTCACTTACATGCTGGATAGCATGTTTGTTTTCCTAAGAATTTCCTTTCCACTCTTCAGGATTCATATGCCTGTACACATCTAGATGTGAAACACAAAACACGCTGCCAAGAATGCCTGTCCTGTAGTTGCTATAATCTGATGGCACAGCTTTGTCAGAAGAATACTGACTCTTTAGTCAGATGTGAGTCTTCTTCAGATATGTTTAGTTTTAATATCACTTTAAGATTTTTTTTTCCCCAAGCTTATTTTGCTAAAACATCTAACCTCACTTAAATATCAAATTTATTTAGGCACGAAGATTTCGTTAGAGTCCTTAAGACATCGATTGCGTGTTGTTGACTCTAGGTATCAGATGACTAAGTTTGTAGAAACACAGAGAGTTCCTTTATTCAGAGCTGAAATTCAACTGGCTATTCCAAATGTTGTCCTGAGACCAAGTCTTGAAGATATTCAGGTAACAAAATAATTGCACATCTCAGTTATTTATGCTAAAACATTTTAAATTGCATTGTTTTAAAATAATATGTGCAAGTTTAGTCTGGTATAAGAACTAAAAGGAAGGGGGGAAAAAAATGGTTAAAACTCACCTGAGTTCATGACATCACTGGGTGCTGAGGACACAAAGCCACTGATCAGGTTTGTTATGCTGGCGGGTAGAAGGAAGGGTTCTCCTGAAAGCCAAGAAACTCATGTTAATAAATCTGTACTTAAGGGCAAACATTTCAAAGTGAATGCAGAAATAAAAATTAATGCCATTGGTACAGCCTGATTTGACTTTTTAGTCTCCTTAAACTCTTTCAAAATATAAAATGATGTGATCAGTTTTAAGTATCATTCATAAATCAGTGTTCTATATAGTGAAATATAAAGAAGAATATTACCAGCCTCAAGCCCTAAACTGTGAAAAAATACAATCACTCATTTAACCTTATACTAGCTCAGCAAAGTTCTTACACACATACTTACGATCTCCTGTGATGTCTGAAATTATTCACAAATTGTTAGTTGTTTATGGTGTTGATTTGTGGACTTCTCATTTAGCATTGTCACTGTTAAAACTGGTGTTGAATTATGTCTCAGATTTCGTTTGCAGCCTTCATGGTGTTGTCAGTAAGAAATCAGACCACAAAGTGTAATTTTAAAACAGCATAGATAGGAGTTATATATTAATTTATATATCTGCCTGTATAGATAATAGACTATACCATCATAAATCTAGACAAATGTATTCAGGCATTCTGATGTGAATGTGAAAACTATTATTATTAATAATAAGTTTATAACCAGTTTGAGGGGAAATAGTACTATAATTAAGTTATGAGCCCAAATGATGCATGATTAAAGTTGATAAAGTTCTCTTATGTTCTTGTTTGAAAACCACATATATGTAGAAACACTGTGATAAAACTTTATGGAGTATTCTTTCCCCTTACAAGATGTATTTTTGGTGATCCTGCTTCATGCTTATTACTTGTTAGAATATTTCTATAAAGGCAGAGGTGTAATTCTTAATTTTGGTGTTGTTTGGAGGATTTCCACCCCTCCCCCCTTTTATTTGTCCCTCTTTCTCCCTCCTCTTATTTGTCATAATCCCTCTGTGTGCTCAAGATGAATATTTTGCTTTTTTCAGAGTGTTGTAAACAAAGCAGTAAATATCGTATTATCAATAGCCAAAGATATCCCCTTGTGGAAATTTGCTTACTTACATCATAAACAGCAGCAGGTGAGAATTTGATTATTTCAAAAATTTAGTATTTTGGTGAAAGTTTCTTAATCTCATAAGAATATGTTCTGTACCAATACTTTGTAGTCTGGTGGATCTTCTCATTAATTGAAAGCCTAGTTTTTAATCTATATACCAAGGAATTGAACATAAGAGTAAAAAGTCATAAACCTTACGTTTGGTGGTTTCTAATATTAAAATCAAAAGCTGTTCAAGTATGGTGATGATAGTGTAGATAATGTATGAAAACTAACATTACCCATGGGTACTATTAGCTGAGCATAAATTATTATCAGTCTTCTCAGGCAAAGAACTATATTTTAAGTTAAAATTTCAGGCTGCATACAGCACCTATAATGCTCCAGTAAATACAATATAAATATTTTAACTGGCATGAAATGAGTACTAAAATCTCAGGAAGGTCTGAGGTATAGATGCAAACTGAAACTTGTTGAAGTATAGAAACACACAGTAATGGTAATCAAATGGCCTTAATTCTCTCCCCTGGTAATGAAATACAGAACTATGTAGATCTGTTCTGGAAAGTATATGTAAAAATACCTTCCTATTTTGTCAATCTGAGATGAAAACCAGGTCATTTCAATGAAAAAAAACTGCAAATAAATAATAATAATTTAAAAACCCACAACAACCACCAAACAAACACACCCCCAAAAAACCCCCCAAAACCTCAACTAGGAGAGAGGGGGTTGAATTTCGTTTCCTCAAGCAGAATTATTTTCTTACTTCCAAGCAGCCAACCTTCCACTGCCTTCAGGTGTTTTTTTGACCAAAAAATATAGATTGTATAGATTGTAATTCTACACTGAGGAAATCAGGAAGACCTGGGCAGTTGTGTAGGAGCAGGAAACAGCACAGTTGTATTTGTTTAGGATGCATATTTGACCTATGTCATTCAGAGATTATTAATATAGAGCTCCACATGCCAATACTTTATAAAATCAGCTTTAACACTAGAACTATAGTTCTGTAAAAATCCAAGCTAAGAACAGGGAATATCCTTGTGAATGCTTTCTCTGCACTTTCTGTTTGTCCTTAGAAGTAGTTATTGTGTATGCATTATTTGGCATTCCATAATGTAAAAAAAATAAAATAAAATAAATGGAACTACTGGACATATGTTTTTTCTTGTTTAATTTGTGCCAGATTGAACAAGCTGTTGCTGTAGAGCTCGGTGATGAGAACAGACTCACCAGGATGGTGGCACTAAAACCTTTAGACAAGCAGATCATCGAGCATAAGGATATAAACAAAGTGGTGATGCAACTAAATACAATTATTTTATCTCTTAAAACTGAAGTATCAGATCTTCTGAACAGCTTTTCTGAGTTTTCAGGCATCTGGGATAAGGTTAGAAACATATTTAATAAAGTATGTTGCTATGTTTTGAAATCTTTTAAATAAACTGTTCTGTCTTGCATAAGGAGACTCAGTAGGAATAAGTGTGCTCAGTAGGAATCATTGGTTTCATGGTAGAATCCATATCCTCTTAATAACTCTTTTCTTTACCAGACTTGTAATTCTTTACCAATTAAACTAAGGAAAAAAGTAGAAGCACAAAAAGAAATATTGGAGCATAAACAAGCTTATGCTTTCATATGCTTATGCATCTTCCTCACAGCATCTTGTCTGCATAGGTTATAAAAAAGAATAATTTAGCAGAATCTCCAAGAAACTGCTGACTACAGAACTACTCCTGAATATTAAACTGACTAGTTCTTCTTCAGAAGCCACTGCTAAAAGCAGGTTTTCTATTTCTTCACAAAAATTATAAACAAAATCTGTCTAGTAATAAGGATTCCAAAGCAGAAGTGAATCAGGACTGATGGAGGAGTTGGGTCCAGTCACATAAAAAGCTATGAGGAGACATTTCCACCTCTTCATGGCTTTTGGGGTTCAAAATCTTAATGCTTAGTTACCTCAGTTTTTGGAGATACTGTTTGAGCTAACCACGTGTTGATGGTATGTCTTTTCACCCTGACAAGACACGACCAGATTAGATGATGCAGTTGCATAATAATGTTTTCTTTTTACTAATATCTTCTAAAATTAATCTTCTCCTTAACCTTAAAATTCTTCAGGAGTTGGCAGTGTTACCCCTGTCTTAATATGTGTGGGACCACTGGGAACTCGTTACTGGCCAGAGCAGCTGTAATAGCTTCTCAGGGACCTCACAGTACAGGCTATAGATGAATGTTATTGAACTGAGTGAAGACCATTTGCCTGTAATTGAACCAATAATCAAGCACATTTATTGAGCTGGTGACACTAAAGTTCTCACCTCTGCAGATACTATCCTACCCTATGAAAAGGAAGGATGCTCAGTGCTCTAGCATTTAAGCAAGCTTCAACAAGCTAAATGTTCCTTTTTCACTTGGATCCATCCTTCCTGCCAAACTGTGCTTTCTCCAAATGGCCAGGCCATTTGTAGCTAGAAATTGCAGTTAAATGTACTGTTTCAGGAAGAGTGAAGATGGCTTAGTGCAATTACTACCATGTAATACAAGTTAGAGGTTGTGAGCTGCTTTTGGAGGTTTGCAGACAGAAGGAAAGAAAGTATTTCTAGCAAAGTTTTAGCAGCTACATTGTAATTTTGTAGTAATATTTGGATGGATAAGGGATATCCTGATCTGTGTCAGTTTCTGAGTTACAGATAGGTCTCAAGTGCTTTGAAGGGTACTGTACAAAGAGTAACAGTCAGAAAAAGCAATTCAAGTGAGATATATAATTTGGTGTTAATGCTGACATCTTAAGATCTTTTAGAGAGGGAATGTTTGTGTTTGCACAGTACAACAGGCAGCTGAGTCCCCCATTGGTTATTGTAATACCAGTGATAATAGTTAAATTAAACTTCTTTTATCTAGGATGCAGAGGAAAAAGTGAGAGAATTTACAGATACTAAACCAACAATGGCTGAATTCCAAACTCAAATCAGATACTTTTCTGTAAGTATTATATCTTTAATAAAATAGAACCGTTCAGAGAAATTGTAATGAAAATAAAAGCTGAACCCTTGTGTTTGTCTTAGCAATTAGAAATGCAAATCAGAGAACTCCCAAATCACTGTGTGCTGGAATCAGTGGATATTGCGACAGAGTCATTGAAAATAGCTTTAATTCAGGAGTGCCGCTCAAGACAAAGAACATTTGGATTAGCTTTGAATAAAAAGTCTGCCACAGACATGGATGAAATTTATTCATTCATTGAAAATGTTAGCAAGAGGTTAAGCAGACCTATCCATGACCTTGATGATGTACGGGGAGCAATGGAAGCACTAAAGGAAATTAGAGAGAATGAGATTAAAATTGACATGACAGTTGGACCTATAGAAGAATCTTACTCTGTGCTTCATAAACACAACCTGCTCTTTCAAGATGGAAATACAGAAAGAGTTGATGGATTGGCTTATGCCTGGAAGAATCTAAACACACAGGTACCATAGCTGTATTATTTCTCAAATCATATATATAACAAAGCTGCTGTGAGCCTTTTCAATGTCGAAATGTTAGAACTAAACTATTTTTTGACTTAAAACTCAGTGCTTTTTTTTTTCCTGCCACTTTTATGACTGTTTTTCCTCTTTGTCTGCATATAGGCACTGCAGGTTGAGGACTTGCTGCTGAAAGTACAGCCAGATATGAAAACAGATTTACTGAGTGATATCCAAAAATTCCAGATTGATACTGCAGCATTTTACAAAGATTATGATGAAAAGTAGGTGTTCTGTGGTACATACAGCTATGCTTCATTAGTAATTGCTCAAAAATGGTGTATCTGAAGGGCTTCAGAAAGTAAGTGCAGTACAGCCTCAATGTATATATGACAGCCGGAAAAAAAAAGGTTAAATTCAGAATAATATCAGATAGACAGATACTCTTACTGTCACAGACTCATTCCCATGATTTCAGTGCTGGAGTTGGTGAAATTCCAGAGCAGTTAATAGGTTGGGGAAATAAAAAAAAAATAAAATCAAATTCTCAATCATGATCCAAATTTAAAGTTTTTTCAGGACAGGACATGCACAGTGTGTTTTTTTGGCAATGAAGTTCACATCAGCAGCTGACCCAAGGCAGGCACTGCGCACCTATACGCCATGGGCAGTGTGAAGCAATTTTACGTACAGCCTCTGCAGGCCGCCTTGCTGTTATGAACAGAATTCAGCGTATACATAGAGCATGCATCCCTGGAGGGACTAGGAGAATGTGTACTCTTCTCCTAGGGCAGGTGCTTTTGCATTGATGTTACAAGCAGGGTGGTCCAGATGGTAACCGGGTGCTTGGGTTCAACCTTTGCTTCACCAGCAGTGAACCTTCTTGAAGGCACACTAGCAGTGCATTTGAGTGCAAGCTTCAAGCCTCCACCTATAGGCAGGAGGTGAATTTGCACTTACTAGAACATCAAGTTGCTGATGTGGATGCATGCATAGAGCTGCCTGCAGTTCTGCTCTCAGAGGAATTCCGAAGGAATTCCTGGAAACACCCCGTAGCTGCTACCAGTTGTAGGTACCCTGAGAGCATGCCCCCTCCTGGAGGTTCAGCTGCCTGGGCTCGGGGCCAGCTTAGAGCAAGTGCAGCTGAGGGCTTCCTCCTTCCTTTGGTGATAGAGCACTCCCAGGAAGCTCTGCTGGGAGGCCTCAGCAAGACTGACACCCCTTCCTGTGGGATCTCCTTGTAACCCAAGACTTCACTGCTTGCCCCCCTTCCCTGACCTATGGCTCCACCTCTGTCACTAACTAGACCTTTGCCTATCCATGAACCATACCGACCTTAACCTGGCTCCCAATGCACAGATCTCAGCCTGATCTCAGAGCACCCTGGTAACCATAGGACTGTGTTTCACTCTGGTTACTTTCGCTAGACCTGCTCCAGATGCTGACTTGCTGACTTGCCTTCCCCACTTGACCTTGGTCTTGTGTGATCATTGTGGATTTGTCTAAAGATGTGGACTCTCATTTGAACCTGGCTACCACACCCAGGCTTGCCCTGCTTTCATTGTGCAGCTACTATAGGACTGTGACCCAGCTGCCTCTGCTGACTGTGTTACTGCTTTCATCTCCTGGTTCCATTTTCCTTGCCGAGCAGCCAACCTGCACTGCTCTCTGATGCCCATGTGCCGGTATTTCTTTCTAGAAATAATCATGGCACAACAGAAGATGATATACTTACAGTTCTCATCCCAAAATATTATGATGCAGCCAAGAAGTGGTCCCAGGCATGAAAGCTGGGGGTTGCACCTCATCTTCCAGCTGAGATGCACTCATTAGGGCAAAATCATATTTTTTCTGTTATTTTTCTAAGTGCTTAATTATGGTTCTAGTACCAGCTACCACAGTTTTCACCCTTCAATTATATATATATACCAGCTGTGTTTCCCTTTTTAAGAATGTAAATGAAAATAATCATTAAAATTTATTTTATAGAAGTAATAGAATATATCAAAGAAAAAACATTTGTAGATCTTTTTAGCTAGTTGTAAGATGTATGTTAATGAATTTCATTATTAGAAAATTGGGCTTTGTTTCTGGGACTACTCAGTATGTACTGTTGGGACGCTGGATGCACTTTGCATTTTCTCTTTATTGTCTTTTGTGAAACTCTCTAGAAAAAATGTTAGAAAATATTCGATACTCTTCAGTGAGTAAGGTCTGGGTTCTGTTGTGCTTCCTTGTAAAACCTATATATTTGATACTTGCACTGAATTTGGTTTGTTTTTTACAGGGGCCCTAGTGAGGAGAATGTTCCTCCCCATGAAGCAAGTGACAGATTACAGATCTTCCAAGCCAAATTTGATGAGCTATGGAGGAAGTATATCTCTCTTTCTGGTGGGGAAGAATTATTTGGTCTTCCTATCACAGGTAGTTTCTCAGGGGATACAAATACCTTGTCTTAGGCTGTTAAATTTTTCTTATGGGTCCTGCTAAATGCATTCAGTGATGGATTTATTGTAGAAAAATTCTTTGCAGTGTATTATTATTGTCTTTCCTATGAAAAGACATGTGAAACTGGCTCTCTACACATACATAAATATCTGGTGGAAAAATATCACGCTGCTGGTGTAGCTCAGGGTCCGGCTGCCTGCCAATCTTGCTTGTTCTGTTCAGAGTTAAGCACATCTCCTGTCTGTATTCTTCCATGTTCAAATTTGGGAAACGTTGCCAAAGTACTCAGGTTGTCCCTGCTTCAGATATAAAGTGAATTCCCTTGTGCTGTGCAACTGATTCATAATATCCTTATGTCTCTTTTTTAGACACATTTCAAGTCTGAAAGACTGTGGTGTAAATTAAACACTTCAATTTGTGCTTACTAAATTCAGTTTATTTTCCTGTCTGAAGACATATGTAATAATCACAATCTATTTAAGTAGGAATTCCCAAAGATATGAGAGAAACTAAACAAACTTACATGTCTGATGAGGAACGGCTGGGGGAACTGGGGTTGTTTAGTTTGGAGTAAAGAAGGCTCAGGGGGGGACCTTATTGCTCTCTACAGCTACCTGAGAGGAAGATGGAGTGAGGATATGGCTGGTCTCTTCTCCCAAGTAAAAAAAATTACATCTACTGTTATAGAAGAATATTTATAAAAAATCATCAATCTAAACAATTACTGATCTTCTTACATAAAGTAACTGGAAAAGTTTCTCTTACTAGATACTATGTAAAAGACTGCAAGTCTGATTTCATACATTTATTACATACCAAGTTTAGAAATACATGGATTTGATGTTCATGAATATTGTTGTACCTAATTAACACTCACAAATTTCTATTTTAATATTTGAAACAGAGTATCCTGAACTGCACAAAATTAAACGTGAGCTTTCAATGCTTCAGAAGCTTTACAGTCTTTATAATTCAGTTATTGCTAGTATTGACGGATACAATGAAATGCTTTGGAATGATTTAAATATTGAAAAAATTAACAGCGAACTTCTGGATTTTCAAAACAAGTAAGTTGTTACATGTGAAGTTCAGACAATTTTTATTTATCAGCTGTGTTAATTAGCTTGTGAAAATTGCTCTGAGGGGCAAAAATCTGTTGCTTTATTTCAAACTCAGGCTTGCTCAAGCATTCAGCACAGCTGCATTAGTTTCAGACTGGTGCATGAACTTACCTTGCTCTGTCTGTGAGTCACTTTAGGCATGTTGGGATATACCAACATAGTAGGTTTTAGCTCATATAATAAGGTACATAAATCTGTGGATGGTGGTTTCTAGAAACCACATAAATCCACCTTCTCAGTTATTTAGTTTACAGTTAATTGTCAATCTTTGATGTTAGAATTTTGAAGTTGCTATCTATTTCTGCATGTTCATATGGATTGAAATTGTTATTTCAAGAAGGCTAGATAGCCACACTAAATTCTGAGGGGTTATTTATGAGGTTTGAGAGGAATAATGTTTTCCACATTACAGGCAAAATAACTATTATGTGAAAGCATGCTTTGCTGAAGTCAGAGGAATTTTTCTTCTGTGTTGGTAAAGATGCACCTTTGGTTTTTCAACAGCCACAGCTGGGTCTGCAATACTTCCTTGACCAGCTTGTTACTTTTTTCAGACGGAGGGGCTTATGAACCAGCAGGACTTGGGTTGTTTCACCTTTGGCAGCTTTCTCTGAATTCTGGTTTCTGTCACTGGCGTATGGATGGAATTTCTAGAAAAGGGGAATTTTGTTACAGCAAAAGTGGAGAGTCTATATGCAGGTCTTAAGTATTCTATGCATCCATTCCTTTTGAGTAGTTACGTGTACAAGTCTATGTTTTACTCTAAATGGGAATTAGTGAATATACATGAGAATCCAATTACATGCAAAAGTTTGAAAATAACTGCAATATTTTTATCTGGTGCATATCTATTGGAATAAAAAAGTGAGCTGTCTCTGTTTTCTTTCTTCTTTTATTATTTTTGCATAGCATTTTTTCTTTTTTTTTAATCTCTTTATGCAGTGGCTCTGATCACTTTCATACTCGAGAGCTTTCTTTTCTGCAGAGCCTCTCTTCTGGAACAGCCACTGTGTCTCTGCTTCACCAGTAGTTCTGATCAGCTTTTGATTTTAAATTCTCCAGTGTGACCTGAGAGAGATTTCACTTAAAGTTTGGTATCATTCAAGAGATTGAGACCACATCTGTGTTTTTCAGTTATCCCAAATCTTTGAAAATCATAGCACAAGTTACTTGTGCTCAGGTTTTTTAGTCAAATTTGTGTGTGTTATCATTTCAGCAGCATCCGTTTCTATACACACTGAAGGAGTGTGTACTGTACACAGGAGTGTGTGGAGTGGGGTGGAGATTTTCTGCTTTTTTCTGGAGAAACTGAATGAACTGTCTTCTAGTCATTAGTTTGAAAAAAACCTGTCTTGCCTTTTTTTTTTTTAAATAATAATCCTCATTCTCTCTATAGTTAATTATATTTTGCAGGTTGGTAGGGCTATCTTTATGCTTCCTTCTTATGGGACTCTGAATGAAGCCCTTGTGTGACAACAGTTTGGAATGTTATTTGTTTCAATTTTTACTTCATGTATGACTTTTTTTCCTCTCAAGTGTCAAGCTACATTTGGAACAAGGTGACCACCAATAGGTAGTAAATATTTTTTGTAACAGAAGTCTAACCCGGTACTATCTTTCCTTTGGCAGGCTTGGTAGCATTATTGCATCAATCTATTTTCTTTAAAGCTGAAGAAACTTAAACAGTATTTACACAGGGTACCCACAGAAATAACTAAGATGATATTATGCTATGGTATGAAAGGTGCAAGAATACTGGAAATGCAGTTAGTGTTATAGCATAATTGTAAAGATATGCATAGTTCTTTACTGTAATGTTCTTTTTTCCTACCCCTTTTGAAAATAATAATATAATAGAAAACCTAGAATCATGAAAAGAAGAATCACAAAAATAACTGTAGGTGAAAATAAATCAATTTAAAAAGAGATAAAAAGGATAAATAGAGAAAATGCATGTGATAGAGAGTATTATAGAAGTTTATATAACAGCTAGAAAGAAGTTTCCCATTATGTTGTACTGTAATATAGTGTAAAGAGAATGTCCAGTAAATTTAAGAAGGAAATTTAAACCTGATCAATGAAGTATGTTTTTAACTTAGTGTGTAACTCAGAGAACTTGCTGTTAGAAGATACTACTGAGATCAAAGCAAAGAAGAAAAGCTGTAAAAAATAATAATAAAAAAAGCAGTTTTCATTACGAAGCTAAGAGATCCCATTTCTAATTGCCAGCCTAATACAGAGTTTGTAAGAATGTTACTTGTTGTGCACAGCACAGATGTAGCCAGGAGCTGTTTCTTAAAGTCTTATCAATACTTGGCATAGTATCATTTTCCATTCTACAATGTTTTGCTCTACATACTTAGTACTATTGTTGGATTCAAGGTGAAAGACTACAGTGATTGTAGTGCCATGACAAGATGCATATGTTCATATCTACCTCTTACCAGCAAACTGTGAAGAATTCACATGTGCTCCAGCATTGTGTGAGTGACAGATCTGTCTGATTTTGAGCTGTGAAAAATGGAGAATTTCTTTGAAAGAATTTTTCATTATGGATTGGTTTTATGCAGCTTTTCATTTGTGCCATTGAGTGCTGTCAGTCTTTGGTCCAGAGCTTTGACAGATGAAAACTGGCATGATTTGTTAGAAGCAAGTGGGGCTGTGACAATTCTCAGTACAAGATATTCTTCATTTTCTTTTTCTTTTTTTCATCTTGAAATTGTGCATAAAGGAAGATATTGCTTTAAATATCTTTCATACAAAGTAGGTATAAAATAGGACTTATTTTATTGAAATAGAAGTATTTTTCTGTTTGCAAGCAGGTCAGTTTTAATTTAGCATGTACTTTATTTTGCTTGAATAATATATGTTGTTTAATCCTTATTCCCCTTTACAAAATCAGATGTACTTTCAAATTTTTAGTAAAACAAAGACACTCCAAAACCTGAAGTTCAGACACAGTTTTGCACTTGAAATTAACCTCCTTTAATTCAAATTGAAATAGAAACCAAACCTTTCTAGTGTGATTTTTTACTGTCTTAAGCAGTGTTTCATGCCTGTGATCAAAACCAATCAGCTATATATTATGTTGCCAACCTGCAATTGAATTTTTATTTATAGTCCACTGGTTCACTAGTTGAAAAATGAGAAGATATTTTACTATTAAATGGTGGTTTGTGATTTTAAAGAATAAAATATTTATTCATTTTTTGTGTCCTTTTTAAAGAATCCGCAAGTTACCGAAAGCGTTGAAGGACTGGCAAGCTTTTCAAGACCTAAAAAAGAAAATCGATGACTTCACAGAGAGCTGTTCTTTGCTTGAAATGATGGCAAACAAAGTATGTTTGGCATAATAATTTGGAGATAAGATTCACTTCAAAAACTCTTTTGAAGACTGTATTGTATGACTATAAGATGCTTTCCATAATTCTTTTTTCAATAGATAAAAGTGGCTATATTTATGGCAAAAATCTAGCTAGGCTTAGTTACAGAAAAGTGAAACAAAAGACTTCATAATGTGATTAGAACTATTAATACTTTCAGTGGAATGGAAATCAAGTCTCCTCTATTTGCTTAACACATGCAGTGCAAAAGTATGTGATCATTCTACTCCTAAAGATAACAGAATTTACAAAAATCTTCCCTAATTCCTGTGGACTTTTCTAGGCAATGAAGTCACGACACTGGGAAAGAATTGCACAAGTAACTGGTCATCACTTTAATGTCGACTCTGAAAATTTCTCTTTGAAAAACATAATGGATGCCCCTTTATTAAAATATAAAGAAGATATTGAGGTACATGCACTTTTCTGTTTGCTCTTAATGAATAACTTGTGATCTGGGGCTCTGTGCTTTTGAAATACTGTTTCTAGTTTAAAAATGGGGTTTGGTAGCTGGTATTACCAGCGATGGTTAGTTTATTTCCTTTTCATTCTGGAGAAAGGTTAAGTAGATAGATGGTATTACAGTAATTCTTCCATAGAAGGAATTATATTGTTTTAAGAGTAATGTGATTTTGTTATGCTTCTGTTTTAGAGTCTGCCTGTTATAATTTTTTTCTTCCTTTTATATATCTTCTTAGAGAGAAAAAATAGTTGATATAAGTCTGATCCTGTTAAGGGCTCAAAATCCTTGGAACACACACAGTAGAATTTGAGGATATAGGATTGAAGGAGAGCAAAGTTCTTTTGTATTTCAGAAGTGTCTCTTCACAGGAGCACAGAGCGATGAGAATGCTTCTGTAATGTGCACTAGCTATGAAGCTACTGTCCCCTCTGTTTTGAGGAAGTAATTATCTAGCAAGTGTATTAGCTTTATGCTCATCTTTTGCAAGAACAAAGTATAGTTAAAAACAAATATGGAAAAGCCCAACAGCTTCTAGCTTCGCTTCTGTTGTCACTTAGCTTGATCTGTGGTCCCTCCAGATTAGTGACCTGATCTGTTTTGTTCCACAAAAGAACAATGCTACGACAAAAACATAAAATCAAACCTCTGCTGTCCAGATTTCCAGACAAGAATTTAGGTCATGTGAAAGGTTCAGAGTTACAGTCTTACACTCAAAGACTTTAAAGCTGTGATGGAATCCAATATACTACTGAACGTGAATTTGAGGTCCAATCTGTGTAGATGCTCCTTTTGTCTCTGATGCAATAACCAATTTTATGACAGTCCTCACTGTGTTCAATGAGAAGCAGGCAGTCATGTTGTCCATGTACACTCTATTCTTGAACTGTATTGGTTTTAACTGGTAGCGCGTATTTTCCTTAAACCCCTGAGTAGGTGTATTTGACTTCAAATTTTAATACAAACAGAGAGGCAAATTCTGCCTGCAGATTCACTGAGTCAGTGAATTTTCAAATGCAGAAGGTGCTAGTACTAGTGAAGATGAAATGTTTGTTACAAGCAGTACTATAATATAAGCTGGTTTGTAATATAATAATTTTGATGTGTTTCCATATATATTTTCATTAGGTAGAACTTACACTGAAGATTGGATCTAGCCAATGAATTTTCGTTGTCTTTATAAGTGTGCATTTTATTAGCCTTAGAGAAATGTGATTTACTTGTTTAATTTTTACACAGGACATCTGCATCAGTTCTGTTAAAGAAAAGGATATTGAAGCAAAATTGAAGAATGTCATCAGTGAATGGAATACTCATGCTTTCAGTTTTGTCCAGTTCAAAACTCGAGGAGAACTCCTTTTGAAAGGATCAGATACATTGGAGAAAATAGCTTTGGTGGAAGACAGCCTCATGATATTGGGGTCGCTTATGAGCAACAGGTGCAAAACTTAATAAATGCATCTATTGTGTGAATGTAATCAAATGCAGAAGTAAAGAATGATCACATTAGGTTCTTTTTCCCTTTAACTCACATTCATACACAGGTATAATGCACCATATAAGTCCACCATACAACAGTGGGTTCAGAAGTTGACCAATACTGCAGAGATAATTGAAAACTGGATTACTGTACAAAATCTCTGGATTTACCTTGAAGCTGTGTTTGTTGGTGGAGACATTGCAAAACAACTGCCTCAGGTATGTTGATTTATGATAACAATATGTTAATGGCAATGTGTTGTACCAAGAAATTAGCCGCATCACAGAGTTTACTTGCCAATGCACTTAAGTTTTGTGGGCTGTGCATAGACACTTCAGAAGAAGCTTTACCAGAGTGAGGTCTGTCTGGTTGAATTGCTTAGAACAGGAGCAGGATTGCCTGCAATTCAGGCTCAAATGTTCCTCTCAGCTTGCAGTGTTAGTGAATCATATGATAGTACAGGGCTCAGGACTACTTAGTGGTACAAAACTGCTTTATCGCTTTTACCATACATACAAATACCCTTTGTCCTGGTGCACACATATTTATAGGCTCTACATTATGTAACAATAGAATGACAGATTTTCTCTATGAAAGCTGTACTTGCTAGGACTCAGATATGATGAAGTCCCACAGAGGGATGATGCAAGACTTGGGCAGCTGCATGTGTGCTAGTCTGTGCGGACTGTTGTAAACCCTTCAAAAGGCAGTTATGACCTTCCATGGTAGCAGCTGAAAACCAGTTAAGGAATGGTCTGACTTCCTGCAGGAAAGCAATACCAGAATAAGTCATCCTCTGTTGTGTTTGCTGATAGTCTTTCATATAGTTCTAACACACCACAGTTCAGTAGCACTGGATCAAACAGTGCTGTAACTTAAGAAAATGTGATTATTGGGAAATTTTTAAATATGAGTTTATTTCAGACCACATCTTTTATAATTAAAGGCTTACAATTTCCAAAACTAACATTAATTTTTGTAGGTAAAGTAAAGCTTTATTAAATGCAATTTAAAATAATAGTACTTTTTTTACTTAATGAGATCTGTTTATGTTGTGAATGCTGATCAGAAAATCAATAAGCAGTTTTTGCAGATAAACAAATGCTGCAGCATTTGCTAAAGCTACTTCTTGCAAGGATGATACATGAACCAGTATTCTGCAAAAAAATAAATGTGGTGACTGTCTTTAAAGGGAGAGGAGAAGGAACAGCTTGGTGGAGGAGTAATAATAGATGAGTGGGCTTAATTGCAATTCCTGGATGAATACTGCAACAAATAACTGTCTGTAAGCATCTGGAAGTTAACAAGGAGATGAGTAACAGTCAGTGTGGATTTGTTAGGAGCAAAAACCTGTCAAACAAATCTAATTTATTTGTAGGGCGTGCAACAAGCTTTGTGGTTAGAAGAAAAACAGTAGTTGCTATAAATCTTGATAGGCTTTTGACATTGTCTCTCATCGTAGTATCAGAAAATGAGTTTTAGATTACTGGTTTGTAAAATGCAGGCAGAAGAGTGGAATGTGTAAACAGCAGTAACTGATAACTAGAATATTGTACTGAGTTTTGGCTAAAGAAACACACAGACAAATTTGGAAGAACATAGAGAAGGGTGATAAGAATGAGGGACTATCCAGGAAGGATGATGTGCAAGAAAAGACTCAGCAAACTAGGCTTGTTTGGCTTGAAGGAGAAGAAAAACTGAAAAGAAGATGTGATATGTTTTTTAAAAAATAAGAGCTGCTCTCAACAGGAAGAAAAGAATGTGTTCTCTGTATCTATGAATGTGATGGAAAGTAATGGGTGTACACACAAGAAAGATTAAGCTTGGATATTAAAATAGAGTCACCAGTAGCAAATATTGCCTGGAGGCGCTTCTAAATCTCCAGCATTGAGCGTCTTTCAATAATGTTTTTCAGGAGTGGCATGGGTATGACCCTGCCTTGTGACAGGTAAATGGCTTTGGGTGTTCTTTTGATATCACTTCTAGCTCTCAGCTAATTTGTGACCCTATTACCATTTCATTTGTTTTAGGTGAAAAAAAAATGTGTTTAAAGTCAGTAACCCAGGGTATGAAAATATTTATTCACCAGCTATCAGTATCTGAGAATTTGTATCCCTTCACCTACCATACCTTACAAATGGAGCAGCTTCAGACTATTTATAGTGGGTTTGTTAGTCAGGTATTACCATTAACAACTTACTACTCATAACCTGTGTGGAACAGCCATTATGACATTGTGTGTTGCTATTAGGAACTGTTATTTCTGAGAAGGCTGCTGTCTGAGTTTCCTGGTGTGTGTTGGAGTCCTTTTATATAGATAATTTTGATGCCCAACATAAAGTAAAAGACATTTCCAGAGCTGTTGCATTGGACTCTTTCTCTTGCAATTTGAACTCTGGTCATTATAAGCACTGATCATTATAAGCACGTCTATAAATATTCATACATTAGTCCTGCAGCAAAGGAAGTATTAAACTGTTACCTTGTCTCATGGAATTTAATTTTTGGAATTTGACAAACATGAAGAAGAGTTAATGCATTTTTCATGTACTTCAGGAAGCCAGAAGATTTCAGAACATTGATAAATCATGGCAAAGAATTATGCAGAGAGCCCATGAAACATCAAACATCATACAGTGCTGCGTTGGAGATGAGACTTTGGCACAGCTATTACCACATTTGCTGGAACAATTGGAAATCTGTCAGAAATCACTGACTGGGTATTTGGAAAAGAAACGGTTAATATTTCCAAGATTTTTTTTTGTGTCTGACCCTGTACTTCTGGAAATCCTTGGTCAAGCATCTGATTCCCACACTATCCAGGTACAAATAATAAAGCAATAATGTTCTTACAGTCAATATTAGGAAGCGAGGCCTGTGGAGGGTTTTGTTATTTAGTTGAGAGAATTTACTTCACCTAAGAAAAGATCTATAGAATCTTCTAATACAGGATTTAAAGACAAAGTAAGAATGCCATATCAGGTCAGTTTATAGACCTTTTTTTTTTTTTTTTCCCTGATTCTATTGTAGGCACATTTATTAAGTTTGTTTGACAATGTTAACCGAGTTGGATTTAATGAAAAAAACTACGACCAGATTTTATTGTTTGAATCTCAAGAAGGAGAAAAGGTCAATATTATTGAACCAGTTTTAGCTCAGGTAATGGAATATATTACAGTTTTTCATGACTTGATTTGGAGCAGATTTATGTTTTAGAGACCAACAGTATGGCATCATGCTGTTATTTGACAAGCTGAAAGAAAACTTTTCAATGTGAACAAAAGAGCAAAGGCCAGAAAGGACACGACATTTGTGTCATTTTGTAATGATTACTGTTTTTTCAGCTATAGTAATGTGAACTGCCAAATCCATCACATATCTCTAGAAGGACAATGGAGCAGAAGGAGAGAGGAGCCTTTTAGAGATGAAAGAATAACAAAGAGGGAAATGGGAGTATGAAGGTCTGGGAAAAAAGTCACATGGTGTTTTTTTCTCCTTGTGAATTATTCATAAACTCATTCTTTAAAGGTACTTTCTTATTTATTTCAGGGCAATGTGGAATTCTGGTTAGGTCAGCTGCTGGATGGGATTAGGAAAACAATCCACACCATCATTAGACAGGCATCAATGGCTATTAGTGATTCAGGATTTAAGCTGTATGACTTTCAGGCAATGTTTCCTGCACAAATAGGACTTCTGGGAATTCAAATGATCTGGACCAGAGATGCAGAGAAGGCACTGAACAGTACCAAAACAGACAAAAAGGTAGTATTTAATGAATCTTTGGGGATTAATTAAAACTATTGTTTGGAACAGTGCATATTGTGAAAAGTTAAAAGTAATGTGCAGAAAAAAGCACGAAATACTAGTTAAGTAATCAGAATAACAAACAAATCAGCAGGAAAGCAGAATGATAAAAAATGTGTTGAGATCACACCTCCTCATCCCAGCATGTGATTTAGAATTGTTCCTAATCCTGTGATTTTCTGTATTGTTCTGTCAGCAGAGTCATCTTGGGAAGGGACAATTTCTCAGTCACAGAATATAGGGAATCTCATCCTATTACTTTCCCAAAACTAAATTTGGAAAGAAAGAAGAGCTCCCAAAATTTGGGGAAATAGCTGTGCTTCATGAGCATTGGTCTGCTTTAATAGAATGTATTAGATTCTTCAGCTGTTGAATTTTTTTGTTTAGGGAAAGAATAGAAGCCATTTGGGGAGGTGCTGGTTTAATCTCAAACACGTAGAGAGAAGATGCTGTTAACACCAAGGTGTTATTACTAACACTGAATCTATGAAGGTGTCAGGAGAGGATGTGAACTAAAGAGTTGCAAATCAATCAAGAATATGCAATGAGATTGGACTAAGAACTAGTCACACTATTCTAACATAAAAATTAATGTAGAGAAACAATGCCATGCTGTACTTTGATACTGAATGAAAACAAAGACTCTAGACTATGGGGAAGACCAATTAGTTCTACATTTTCTGCATTGTACAAAGTTTAAAAGGGCACAAACCTGCTTTTGGTCCTTGCCAGTTCATATGTTAGCTAGACACAAAGATTCTTTTGCATTAACTAGAAAACAACTCTGTGTGTGTGTGTGTGTTTGGGGGGCAGGGAGGTTGTTTAGTTCTCTGTTAGTTTTGCAGTGGTTTTTAGCATTCTCTTCTCAGCACAGTGTGAGTTTTAGGCTTTGCATATATTTGCAGAAAGCTAGTTTTCTTACACAATTGAACAGGAGTACATATAAGCTGGTCTTTCTGAAACCTCAGAGCTTTCTAAATTGCATATAGCAGGAACATCACTGACAGAGGCTGATGTTGCTTATGTAAGTCAGTATTGTACAGTCAGTATTGTATTTTGTGGAATTTTGTAACAGAATCTAGTGTCACAAAATATATTATTATTTTAGTATTAACATCTAAAGTTACACTATATTTCACCCCTTTCCTGGTTAGAAGATGTGATAGATCTCTAGGTTTCTGTTCCCGCTAAAGAATAGATACTGCTTGGGCTGATGTGCAGTACCCAAAATCAGAGACTGATGGTTCTGGAAGATGTTCAGGGATGCAATAAGCTGAAGATGTAATATATAGTAGAAGGAGCAATAGTCAAGGAATAAAACCTTATGACGTGACCTATTCCCCTAGATATAATGTTATTGTACTCTGTTAGGCTAAGAATGCATTCATGGAGGGCAGCCTGCAAATCTAATTTCAGGATTCCAAGCCTAATAAATATAAAGCAAATCATAGATGTCATAGGCCCATATGTTTCCAGGTGTTTTTTATTTTTTATTGTAAACGTTGGAAGAACAAGTGATGTTTCTATTAATATGGTTGTTCTCGCTATGTGGAAAAGGTAATGCACACAACAAATCAGAAGTTTTTGGACCTTTTAAATGATTTGATTGACATGACAACACACAATCTGACAAGAATGGAGCGCACAAAATATGAAACTTTAATCACCATTCATGTGCACCAGAAGGATATCTTTGATGATTTGGTAAGCTTTTCAAAACCTTTGAGGAACTTTTTGTATGGAAGATTTTGTACATATACAAAAATAATTATAAACAAACCTTACAATCTATTCTCTTTGAGTAGCTCTGACATTAGTGGTGTGATACAGCATATCAGATTTAGTTTGATTTCTTATAGATGTGATGCAAAGGTAAGGGTGAATTATATGTGCATTCATAGGTTCAGACTTCAGTTTTTAAAATAGTTGTTGATATGTCATGCACAAATTCACTGTAAGTGAAAGAGCTTAACTTTTAAAATTAAACTATTCTCTCAAATTGAAAAATTAATACATTATGTAATTGAAGTGTAAATGGAAAAAAAGTCCCTTTAGTGTGACTATCAATCATGTGATTTCCAGCCTAGCCTATGTGTTGATTTAAGGTGATAGTTATTCAAAGGTTAAAGCTGTGAGGCTCCATATATTTGAAAAGGCTAACAACAATAACTGCAACAGATATTTTAATATTTTTTATAATTGAATTGCATCAGACTTCCTTTAGATAAATATATTGAGAAGATGAAACTGTGAAGTAAATTGCTTTCAAAAAGCTTGCATGATGCAAAGGTCAGTAATTCAATACTGCATTGTTTAATTTATGCATATGTTAGGCAAAAATTAAGTGTGTGTGTAAAGAAAGGTAGGAAATCACAAAGAAAAATACTGAAAATTAAAAAGAAAATTGCCAGCTTCTAAGATAAAGATGGGATTTTATCCTCTGCCTGTAATTTTAAATGTATTTTTATAATTATTTTTTAGTTGGAAATTTCACTATCAGTTACTTTAATGTCATATAATAAAATTAAATCACAGAAAATTGTTTAAATTTAAAAGGTCTGTATGTGAAATAGAAAATCAGGGGTGACTTCAAAACTGCGGAAAGGGTTCTTAGTTGGTACATGTAATATTATCCTTTTCAAAGTTTCTGTTCCCTGCTAAACACATTCTTTTGTGATTAAGAGAAAGTAGAGGGAAGCAGCTGAGAATCTAAAACCTTCTCTTTACCTTACACCATGTCTGCAAAGCTGATAACCAGGGCTGCATGTTGCATATGGTTATATTAAAAAGGCCAGAGGTTTTGAAATCAAGTGTCAAATATGCGTGTGGCAAATTCATGCTGAAAAATACATCCTAAATACACAAACACATGGACATGGATACAATATATCTATGTGTTGTCCATGATTTAGTATTTCAGTGAGTAATGGCACCAGATACCATGCATTGTAACCAGTATTGTTACTTGATATTTTATGAAGTTTTCCATCAATGTTCTTCAGTATCTGTGTAAGACACACTTCATAATCTCTATACGTATTGCAGAGGAAAGTCAAGGTGATCAAAAAGTTCAGAACATGTCATAGAGAGGTTTTAAAAGATCATTCGAGATATCTTAAATCATGACAGATTATGTGCTCATTCTTCCAACTCTTGAGTTTATGCATAATAGATTATTTTTTTCTTCTGTATGGACTGTTTCTTTTCTGTTTTAATGATTTTTCTTTTCTATTATAGGTCCGTATGAATATTAAGTCTCCATCTGATTTTGAGTGGCAAAAGCAATCTCGATTTTATTTCCTCGAAGACTTGGATAAATGCATTATCCAAATCACTGATGTAGAGTTCACCTACTGCAATGAATACTTGGGGTGTACGGACAGGCTTGTCATAACTCCCTTAACTGACAGGTAGTTACAAAAAGAATGCAGGGCATAGTTCTGGAGCTAAAACTTAATTCCTTTGATTTAATTCCTCTCACTTCCACGAGTCAGGATTCCTTGCTTGCGCTATGATGCTGCAATATCGCTAATGAACAGCAGAGGCCAGTGCTTATATATTCAGCTTGTGAAAGCAGACATTCCTGGGAGGGGTCTTGTGCGTTCGCTTTAGCTGTATGTGCTGTGGTAGGCATTGAAAAATTTACTTGTTCTCAAGATAGATATACCTGAACGCCAGACAGCCTTCACCAGCCTCAGCCGAGTGGTGCTTTCAATAAGCTATTAGTTGCATGAGAATTTGGGATTACAGGAAGTGATTTACCATAAAGGAAAAAGCAGTAACTCAGGACGTAGCATTGAATAACTAGTGCCAATACCATTTAAAGGAAAGTGGATGGAGAATTACAGGACTACAAACACAGAAAAAGCTCTGAGAGCGAAATACAAGGAGAACTTTAAATTGCTGGAGTATTATTTATACAGCACAGCATGATCTCTATTAGATGCATAGTTTCTTAAAGTATTCAGTAGCACTTCAGCTAGGCAAAAGGGAGATGTGTTTGGTATGCCAGAGCTTGTTCTTTTAAGTGTGAATAGGAATGTCAAATCTTCAGTCATTTGTTGTGTGAAGAATGACTGCAGGCTGTTGAGTTACTGTTGCAATTGTCTTTGCACTGTCTGTGCACTAGATTTTATTTGCTAATGAAATTTCAGATTTTTGCCAATTTCTGAACCAAAATTATGCCCAGTGAGCTGTTTAAGAGAGCCAAACCCCTATACTTGGATACCTGACTTTTAATGTGTAACACAGCTGCCAAGTTCTATGTTATGTACCCTACTGTTCCTATGCTAGATAGATATCTGTTTGCAGCAGTAAGTATGCAATTGATTACTAGGTAGGACAGCACTACCACACAGACAATATTTTTGCCCACTGGGAGAGACAGTACAAAATTGTTGTAATCCAAAATTTGTCCACAGAATTAAAATGCAACCCAGCTGATTTGGGATTGATTCAAGGTGCTATGTCACATGAGATTGAAAGCTAGCACAGGGTGCCATGATTGAAGAAAATGAGCCTTTTGAATGAATTTAAGCTATAATAATATTAACAAAAAAGAACAGAGGTATCTGTCTTTGAGCAAACCTAGAAAAGCTAAACAAAGCTGCAGGGATTGATGGCTATCCACGATCATATATTGAAAGAGTATTTGAAGTAGAGATGTTTTTAGTGTCAGCATGGGAAATTTAAGTACCTAAGCCATGTTGCATAAGAACAGATTTCATTTCCCTTATAAGCTTTTTCTATTTCAATATTTTTATAACTACTATATGGACTTGTTATGACCTTCTGAAAAATTTCAGGTAATGATATCTCTGTTTTCCATTAATCAACTTGGAGTCAAGTGCTGTTTGGCTAATGATTTTGTGTTCAGGAAGATTCCAGAAGCACACGATAAATATACACTGATGGTAGTACATTATATTAAGAGAGTGGGTTTGAAATTGAGTGCTCTTAAACATCATGTCAGACACAGACCGTGTCATGACAGATACGAAAAATGAAATGGAAGTGAAGCTGTGTTTAGGACTTGTGCTATATATGCATTTTGTCCTTGCTTCATATTCAGTAGCAGAATTGTTAGGAGTGGTATTTTTTCTGTATTAACTGACTGACTGTTAGCTGATTACTGAGTAGTAAGTGATAAAGCATTATTACTACTATTAGATTAGAATGAGTATTATGTTATTTTATAGGTAGTGATACTAGCTGTTATCATTTGGGTTTCTTCATGCCCATTTTCTCTCCCCAGATATATAATAAAGCTATTGACTTTATAGATTGGATTTTTTTAGTGTTAAAATGGACTTACTGAGATTGTGGAGCATGTAAGTTAGACCCGACATTCTTCCTACACGCTTCAGTAGTCTCCATGCCATCTGACGATGCTGAGACTTAAACCTGAGGATGTAAACCCAGGATGGAGGCTGAAGCAGAAGATGATTCTAGGATTCATGATCCCTTCACTTCTTCCTCCATTGCCCATTACAATCTTTCCTCTTGGCTATTCTCCTGGATGTCAAAGGCCTCATGTGACTGGCAGCACTGCTTTGGCTTGGCATGCTGGTAGGGAAATGGCAAGAATAGGAGCTACTTCTAGTCCCTGTGCCTTCCCATTGCCAGATCAGAGAGCCTGTCTTGTGTGCTTTGAGGAGAGAGTAGGAGGATGGGAAAAAAAGCAGAAACGCAATGGATCTGGGTGCTGCAGGATGAGGCTGAGTCATGGAGGGAGGGCATGTGATTAGCGTGAGAAAATTACAATACTGCAGTATTTTGGTATTCAGCATTTATAATTGGCCTGTGTATTTCCTGGGCTGTTGCAGTCGTTGCTGTGCTGAATGCCTGCTTTTATGCAGGTGGAGCAAACGTGGTACCTGATAACTCAGCTTCAGTGTGCAAACAGAGTGACTAAGGACTTTCCACATGGAATTATAGCCATTTCTGCCCCCTTCCTCAGCTCTGTATAATACAGCTGCTGTGGTTACATTAATGGACTTCAAGTAATTCATAGTAGGAAAAGGTTGATAGAACCGTTTGTTCTGTCTGTAGGTGTTACATCACTCTGGCACAGGCCCTGGGCATGAGTATGGGTGGTGCACCCGCAGGACCTGCAGGGACAGGGAAAACAGAAACAACTAAAGACATGGGCAAATGCCTGGGAAAGTATGTTGTTGTTTTCAATTGTTCAGACCAAATGGACTACAGAGGACTTGGCCGTATCTATAAAGGTAAGAAATGATCTGGTTTGTTCATTTTAGAGTCATAAGGTTTTGTCTCTTTATTAGTGAGTTAGCAATGATTAGTAGGGTATTTTCTTCTCTGTTACCTCTTATTTCCAGATACTCTTCAACTTTTTCTGATATTTGATTCTCCTTTTTTTTTTCCCCCTTTTTAATTCCTGCATGCTTTCCAGTCTGTTTTAAAATTCTTGGAAGGTGTTTCCTATCTATGTCATCTTTTCATTTTTAATCCTTCCTACTGATTTTATTTATTCCTCTATCCCACCATCCCAAGCACAGAGGATATTTAACCCTCCCTTGCCATTTTTGTATCAACCAAGACAAGCAAATATGAAACTCAATAACATTGTGCAAGGCAGGGAAACATGCAAATTGGTGCAGTGTCTTATTTTGAACTTTAGAACTTTTTTGACACCAGAACAATGAGAGAGTGGTCTAAATCTGATAACTTTTCATGATGAGCAGAGTCTATTTTGCTGTATGATTCTTGTATCATATGAGGACCAGGTCTGTAGGATAACTGTACTGATTGGGGTGGGAGTGTTGTCACATTACATAGACATGGTTAAAGATCTCTTTAGTCCTGTCTTTTATTTTCTGCTTTTACTCCATTTCTCTATTTGATTACCCTAATATGTTCTATGTGAGGACAGAAATTAATGGACAGTATGACAGTGCACAAGAGAATTACATTACCTCTAAGCTGTTTTGCAGTTGACAGTTTACTTGCTGTGCCTTTGCTTGCCTATGGGTGTATACATATGTATGTATTTTCTTCCTTTTTTTTTTCTTTTAAAACCCACCAGAATGAAATAATTTGCAAGAACTGAATTTATTCAAAGCTGTGGGACATTGGCCTTGCCTGAGAGCCCGGTTTCCTAACTCCATGCAGCAGGTGGCATTACAGAACAAATGATTAATTTATTTTATTTTTCCCCAAGGAAAAATTGCTGGGTTAGAACTGAATCTCACCCTACTATAGAGAACATCATTCCCAAACACTTTAATATACAGATAGTAAGTGTAAGAGACAATATTATATGGAAAAAAAATTCTTAGTTAATATCCATCTTTAGGGTTTTTCCTTGGTGCATCCCAAAGAGTAGATGTTGATGTTTGGGTTTTTTTTTTCTTTCTGAGCCCAGGATGACAACCACACAGGCAAGGGCAAGGACTTCACTAGCCAGGACACAGTCCCACAGTGCCTGAGCAGGGCAGGCTGGTGACAGCTTGTTCTGTCAGCTGTCCAGTGACCATCAGTCAAGGTAAAATAATAAGCTGAGTCCAGGGTCCGTCCAGGGTCCATGCAGGGACCTCAGTCAGAACAGCGGGAGTCAGGTATGAAGGTAAGACTACAGATAGTTCTGGGGTCCTCCAGGAAGTGCAATCAGCAAGTCAAGATAACTGGAGATAGAACTGTGCCCAGCCTTACATACAACATAGGTAAGGTCTGCCTGAGATGAACTGGAGCTTCTGGACTGGAGGACAGAGGGTATGGGTAGAAGTCCCAGGTAAGACTGGAGTGGGCAATTAAGGCCTGCTGCTACATCCAGGGCCATGATATTCCTTAGTTAAAGGACTTGCTGCCACACCAGTGAAGTCAAGGAACATTCTTAATTTGTTTTTCAAGACAGTAAGAATGAGAGTTTCATGTTTTAAATTTGGTATCTATCTGTAGAATTACTTTAGTCTTTGCTTCATTATGGTGTTGTGGTATTTGTATATATTCCATTTGCTTTTAGATTTTGTAATGAAGTCCATATGAATTTTTATTCTTTTCAAATTATTTTCTCTTGGAGTATTCTTTTCCTTATAATATCACAGAAATTAGTTAGCAGCTGTTTAGGAAAAAGATTACTCTACATATGAAATTTAACTGAATTTCACAGGAGATCTGCAGTATTGCCCTGGCTGAATCCAATCTAAAGGAGCCATTTTTGGGTGTACTATGACTGGTTTTGATCTGGTGTGACTCCACTAATTTTGTTGAAGAGTCCTTCCCAAATTACATGGTTAAAAAATACCAATTAGTGCAACAGTATTAAAAGAAGTGGTTGATGAAGGTCAAAAAATGAATGTAAGAATTATTTTTATAGTTTTTTCTTTTTGTGCTACCTGCAAAAACTGACAGGTATTGGTTTGACTATCATAGTTGGTCACAGCAGAAGAAAGGACAGAGCAGAAGAGGGGTAGAGGAGAAATATAAAAGGGACTTCAAGGGGATTTAGAGTAAGATGATAGTTCCTAGAAGAATGTCTTGAAGAGCAAGAGAAGATCAGACAAAGAATAGCAGAGAGAAGGAAAGAAGGATATTATAAGCAGAACGAGCCAGAGAAAGATAAAAGAAGAGAAAACATGAAAGAGAAAACAAAACAAAGTGAAAAAGTATGTATTAATAATATTACTATTGATTTTTGAGCATTTTTTCTTCCATTAGCTTAAGTGTCTTAAAGAATTAACATTACACACAAAACCCCCCTTGATTTATTTTACTAGTGCTATAGGCATTGCCATGTATGATATGAGGATTCAAGGCAGCTCTGGGCATAAGTTCAATATTACAAACACACCTATGCCCTTTCTTGGACATGTGCTTTTTCCCTGCATTTAGCACTGCCTTCAAACAACTTAAGCCAAACTGAGCTCTACTAGTTCAGTGGAGTGAGTTAAACACCCTGAACGTTTGTTTATAGCACCAGTTAAAGTACTGATCCAGGTCCTTGCTTGACCCAGGCAATAGGAAATACTAGTCCAGTGTGGGTTTTGGAAAGGGAGCAGATGGTATCCATGAAGTAAGTTCCTGCAGAGACTTACTAGCCTTTGTCTCTTGTGAAATGGACATGGAACAGCAGAGGATCACATAGCTTTCCCACTACTGCTCTGGAATGCTGCCGCTGTAGACTCTCCTATTTCAGTCCTGCTAACATGATACAGAAGGAGGAGTACTTGACTCCCCCAAAAGACATGATATTTATGGATACTAATGTCTGTCTAGAACTCTGTTCCAAATAACAGTTTTAAGTGTGACATCAGGTTCCTCTCTCTTGAAGAGCAGGATGCTATTCTCCAACAATTTTTGACCTATGAATTAATTGTTATAAATTGTTACAATGCTTCTGTCACAAATGTAGTGACTTTTCAGTTGATTCTGTGCTTTCATTTAGGTGTCTCTCAAGCTCATCTTTGACAATTTCACTCCCTGCATAGATGAGTTTCCATGCTATATGCTACTAGGCACTATAGAGAGTGTTACTGAACACTTTTTATCTTATGGTTGTCTATCTTTCTTTCAAGGGGTAATTCTTGTTCTAGGTGTCATTAACACACAGCCCAATTTATTCCAAATTTTTACTTCTTACTTTACGCTGTATTCATACTCTATGTTCTTCTCATGTTGCATTAAATTGTATAGAACATGCTACATTTTATATATAAATTATTAATGTTTGATCTTATATATTAACCAAATATATATATTTTTTGGTTTTGCTTTTTTAGGTTTAGCTCAGTCAGGTGCATGGGGTTGCTTTGATGAATTTAACCGCATTGAACTTCCAGTTTTGTCAGTAGCTGCTCAGCAGATATATATTGTACTTCAGTGTAAGAAAAATAAGAAACCTCAGTTCGTCTTCACTGATGGCGATGTTGTGGACATGGACAGAGAATTTGGTATATTTCTGACTATGGTATGTGTGTAAATATGTGTAAATGGCACCATTGTGAAAAATCTGTCCTATTTCATTTCCTGTTGAAATTTCCCTGTTGAAATAGTTAAAACTGTCTGTTAGAAAATAGTGAATACAATTTGAACAAAAATTTGGTCAAATAATAATGATGATATTTCGTCTTGCCCACATTTTTAATTGGAATTCAGGACTTGAGGTATGCAGTTATCATTAACTACGTGTTCTAAGGCCTTTTTTAGTTGAATATTTGACAAATTGAGACTAAACTCAACCCTCTCAATTGTTACTCAAAGTCCGCCAAAATAAAACAGAAGTAATTGAACACTTCAAGGACTACTGTAGTCGGTCTGGTCAGTATTTCACCACCTGTGAAGAACTTTTGACCACAATCTGTCTATATGACAGCATGAAGGAAACCACTCACACTCTGGTTCCCTGGCCTCTGAAGATTTATCTTTGGTGCCTGTGGACTGCTTCTAGCAGTTCAGGAGACAAAGCAGCAGGAAAGCGTAAGAATGCCTTGAAAGCATCTTTGTATGTGCCCTTCATTAGCTGTAGACTACATACGCACAACTGAAAATGGAAGCATTTGTCTTTATTTTAAGCATTCCTACCTTTGAAAAGATGTTAATGTCAATTTGAAAAAATGTCAATTTGAAAAAGAGGACAGATCAGTGGCATACAAAAGCCAGTGGGAAGACAGTTTGGAAACAGCTGGAAGAATGCAAGAAGTTATCACTGCCTAGCCAGTGATTACTGTTGTCACAACTGAGCGGTGCAGTAGTCACATGAATGACTTACACATCTTCAGTGAAAGGTCAGATCCGTTAGTTTAAATTATATTCAGTAATAGCTTGCATTGCTTGACTGACTTTACACTGAAATAGTCTGGGAATGCTCACAAAGGACAGTAACCTCCAGCACTGGAACACCATCAAGACATGAGGAACTAATAATTTAAAACATCTCTAACAAGATCTGTAAGTGGCTATCTGGCTATATGTGTCTTGGGCATTTCCAAATAACGTGTAATACCACGTACTTCATAAACTGTTTTCAGGCAACTGTGTAGTGATGTGTAATTGAGACATGCTCAAGTTACCCTTTGTAATCTGACATGCGCGCCTGTGTTTGCCAAATTATTATCAGGAAGGATAAACCTTTCTATCCTGCTTTCATTATATAAAATTTTATTGTATATTTTTTGTTTTTCAGAACCCTGGCTATGCAGGACGACAGGAGCTCCCAGAAAATCTGAAGATCCAGTTTCGCACAGTTGCTATGATGGTGCCTGACCGTAGCATTATTATGCGAGTCAAGCTGGCAAGTGCTGGTTTCCGAGACAACCAAGTCCTTAGTCGAAAATTCTATACACTCTACAAACTCTGTGAAGAGCAGTTATCTAAACAGGTAAAATAAATATTTGTCCAACTGTAAGCTGTCACTGGATGGGTATGTAGAGAATATTCTCTCATAGAACATATAATTATTTTTACACTTGTGAGCCTATTCATTTTTTAGGGTTTTCAGTTTCAAGTTCTAGAAACAGTCTGAAATCATCACATTGCTTTTATTTTTCATGCTAATTTGTGTAGTAAAGGAAATTTGATTTGTGATTCTTGAACAGAGTGCAGTTATTGGAGAAGTTATGAGGAACAGTGTATATTGCTCTGCTGAACTTTGTAGAGGACACATTTTTCAGTCTCCTCACTTGTAAAGACTAGATCTATTGGAGAGGCAGTGTAAGAACTGTAAATAACTGAAGAGTGCCCAGAAAAGTGCTGTTCTGTTTGGTATACAGTATTTAAGGAGAAACAAAGGATAAAGCTGATCTTAAGAGCAGGACTAGTTGTTGCCTTTTGAATGCCTTGTGCTGACTGTCCACTAGAGAGTCTCAAAGAGGAATCATAAGAATGGTAGATAAGTTGCAGTTCAAATGTCTGCTTTGGTTGGGTCCTAACGAATGTGGGCATATTGACTACATTTTCCATCATATTATTTCAGTTCTATACTACAGAATTTATTAGTGATTATGTAGACCTCCATGTAGAAATCTTGGACTACACTAGAATAGGATAATGGTGCATCATATTGCCCTCATTACTTCAGAATTAAGACACAAAATATACATTTGTATTTTCTCTTACCTTTTCCATACCTCTACAATCTCACTCTCAATATATATAACCTAACTGGAGTCTAGTTAATTTTTCTTAGATTTATTTTTCTGGGAGAGCTTTACTCACCAGCTTTATGTTGTAGACTGGCTTCTGAAGGGTCACATTTGCTATTGGCTTCCCTGTAATATTGCACAGGGTGTCTCCATTAGACTTCAAATTAGTTTGTAGGCAATATGAATCACCCTATATTGATTTAGCATCCCTGGTGTTAGTCCATTTGTTGTTCTCCAAACTACTCTGTCAGTCCTGTCATCTGCTGTGTTTTATAGTTACCAGGCTTATAGGCTGTGTCTGTCACAGGATAATTTTCCAATAACAATCTCTTAAATGGAATTTGTGGACATTGTTTAGGGAAATTTGTGTATGCACAGTTTCAACAATTAACAACATAGCTTGTCTCTGGAGTATTGAATATGAATCTCTTTTATTCCTTATGCTTGGCCTCAATAGGATTGCATTTTCTCATTGTCTCAGTTTGTATAGTCATTTTTGTCCTGGGTATGATTTTTTAACTTCACTGTGGAAGAGACATTTAAGCAGACATGAGAAATTCAGCCATCTACTTCTGCAAGAGTGATTTGCTTGTTTTGTGTTATCATGGGTGTTGGAACTGGTTCACTCCTGGACAGAGTACTTAAAAGTAACATACACCCTCAAACAAAACAAAACTTCTTTTAACTGTTTTAATACTGTACAATGTTTTGTGCATGAACATTGCTGCATCTGCACCAAGAGTTTCTCTGTGTAGTCTGGTCATTTCTGCAGCAGAAACTGCCCTGGAGTGTCTGAGACGGCAAGATTCTCCACTGAGCATGTTAATCAGCATATTGAAGCATCTAAGTGGTGCTTATCATTTGGCCCAGGGATTGCAGAAACTGCCTGGAGGACTCTGTGGAACTGTCTGAAATTCTCATCTGGATAACTCCTGTACCAATTAGTCAAACGTTTTGTTGTGAAGGCACGTAGCTCAATCAACTTGTCTCAGGTCAGTCATTTGCCTCATCTCTGCTGATGCTAGCAAGGGAGTTCCTTGATATTAATTAATGGAAATTAATGAACAAGTGCTCTACGTGTGCACATGCTCACAGCCCTCTCACCCAGATACATCATATATATATATTTGAATTTTATGCTCTTATAACTTGAATTCCATAGTGAGGGTCAGGACTTACAAAGATAAGGCTCCAGCTGTTGGAAGAAAGATTCATCAGCTTCTTCCTTGTCAGGAAGTTTGTAGCACACATCTGCCACAATGTTGATTTGCCCTCTAATCCTAACCCAAATACTCTCAACCAGTTTATCAGCCATCCTAAGGCAAAGTATTACCACCCTTTTTCACTTCAAAGGGCAGCACCCCACCCAGCCCACCTGGCTTGTCCTTCCTAAAGAACCCGTATCCATCTGTTGCATCAATCCAGTCTTGTAAGCTGTCTCACCACGTTTCCTTCATGCTAGTTAGACTGTAGCCCCGTAACTGCACAGAGAGCTCTGATTTTAAATCTTTAGTTCCCACTGCACGCGTTAGTGATCAGGCACTTGAAATTGCCCCCTACTTGTGCTGGTTACCCAAGAAATGTGTGAGATCTTCTGCCATAGTGCTCTTTTCTTGGCCCTTCCTTATCTGTATGCATATACTTGAGATGGGTCACTTTCCACACATGAAATACATCACTCTTGAGGTCTCTCTTATCCATCTCAGGCTGCATCTTTTGCTTTTTAGTTGAGTCTACCACTTCCTCACTTTAATGTGAGTTTTTGTCTCCCTCTCCTATCATTCATAGTTAGTTGTAGTAGTAATGGAATATTTTGAAAGACTTGTCAAAGCTCTTGGTGAAGTTTATTGTAGTTTGGGGAATACATCTGATGAAACGTGGTAATATGTAGAGTGAGATCTAATGAGTTCATCTGATTAGGTATGGGAGTCCCATGAGCTAGAGACTTTTTCTATTTCTAAAAGTACAGTGAGACACAAATTGCTTTTTGCTAGCCAGAAAACTAGAACTATATAGTACAGACAGGCTTTCTTAAAGGTATATTGATCTGTCTTTCCCAGTGGAATTTATTTATTTAAATTTGTAATTGTAAATTTTAAGTTCAAGTAAGTACTGCTGGGTATCTGGGCAGTTGACTGGAAAGAACAGGGTCGCATAAAGCATCCATGCGATAGGAAATAACAGAACACTGATTTTAGCAAATGCGATATATATTAACAGAAGAAAGTAACAACAGACAAGCATTCACCAGTTGAACTTACTTCCCACAAAATCTAAGAAGAATTTGCCAGAAGGACTACATAGAGTGCTTCAGACATTATACACACACAAATGCAGACTCTGTAGAAAGAGCAACTCTGACTCACAAGTAGCCAAAGGCATCCTGAGTGACTATCATCTCCTTCAGAAAAAGAAATACGTATAAAAGTCAAGGAAGAGTCCTTAGCAAATTTAGGAAGCCCAAGGTGTTCACAACAGTTATTCTAACAGAGGACCCAAGGCTGAATTATTTGCCTTTGTCACAGGACTTCTAGCCAAAGTTGCCTACTGCCTCCTTTCACAAAGCCTCACCCAGATTAGGTAAAACCATAGAAACTAGAAAGAAAAACCTAACAAAGCTTGAAAGCAAATGAGGCCATAATCCCTTTTTTGAGGATCATCTGTTTGAAGTGCTTTCATATGGAGAAAACCACTGATACCCCTTTTTTTATTTTGCCTACAACAGCAAACTATGCTTCTGCTATTGAGACTATTTGCAGATTTTTAATTCTTCCTTACAAGAGCATCAGCTATACCACTGCAGTCCATTTTGCCCAAGTGCAATCATATTCCTGCTATTAAAACATGCAACAAAGAAATAGCTCATAATCCACATTTACCAGTAAATTTTAGGTGTTCTGTGATATTTCTGAGATGTAAAGCAGCTGTAAAACTAGCGACTTACTAAGAAAAGTAAGTGTTGATCACTTTGAACCACCCGTCATGTAGGTCAGTTGGAATGCACCAGGAAGCCTGTCTTTAAAAGTCATCTGAGTTTATACTTAATTTTACAAAGGGTATGCCAATATTTCTTAAAATTTAATTAAGTCATCACTTCTGTAGAATCACAGACTTGTAAGTTGAAAGGGACCTCCAAAGGTCACTGTGTCCAGCTTCTAGCTCAATATGGTCAATTTAGAGCAGGTTGCTGAGGCAATTGTTGAGTTTTCTCCAAGAGGATGAAGATATTTAGTCGCTCTGGGAACTTTTTCTGTGTTTGACCACTCTCATTCATTTGCTTATGCAGACTTGCAAATTCCCATGTTGCAAATTTTGACCATTGTTTCTTTTCTTTCACTTGATCATCCTTTGCTGGACTTATTCCAGTATGTCAGTGATGGTTATCTAGCATGGAGAAAAAGAAATATAACAGACGTTGTCATGATTCTGGATATTTCACCTGGATATATCATTTACTAAATGATATTGGACTTCATCATCAACATATAATTTTCCTTCCAAACTTCACATAAAGTTCTTAATATTTTTATCTTAATGTGTCCATCTGCAAATGAGATTTCCTGGCACTACCTGGATGAATATTTGTATCTGATTTCTTCAACTCCTATCAACTTGTCACCTTGATTGAGTAATAGAAAATGACTCTGGATAGACCCTGGAGGGGTCATCCATTTTTATTTCTGAAGGAAAAATAATTCTTAGCTAAATAATTTGCTATAAATTTTTGTGACTCCCCATAATATTTTCCATTGACAGATAGCCTGCAATTTTCCAGGCAATCAGTTCCAAAATTTCATTTTCCTTATGGTCACCAAGTTTTCTCTAAAAGTTAACTTGAATATCCCTTGCTGTAGTCAAGTAAATTATTTCTTTTTCTTTCTTTTAATTTCTAATCCTTCTGTCTTCCTTTTTGCAGGTTTTTTTTGCATGTCAAATACTTTTATCGTAACTCATCCTACATATTTGCTCTTCCTACTATGGTAGATTTTGGTTTACTTCTTCCTAATACGGCATGTTTTCTAGTCAATTGATAACTGTAATTTTGTTTCCAAATTCTCATCAGCAGGGTTCATCTTCAAATGTGGAATACGACTTTTGGGCACAGTACTGAAGTGCCAACTGCAATGAACATATCTTTTCAACTGTCCTAAAAGGAACACTTCTATTTTTATTGCCCATTATAATTGTAGATATGTCACTGGGGAGCTTGGGGCTTCATTCCAATGTCAGATATTTTTCTGCAAAGCTTTATGCACCTGACCTGTTTCTCAACTGAATGAATAAGAGTTGTTACTCTGCTTTATTTGTGCAGTTGGTTATTTCCATTTGTGTAGTATTTTGTGCTTTCCTTTATTTAATTGCGCCATACCTAAATCATTGCTTGAATTTCTCTTGGTAATTTTGAACTCCAGTTATGGTCTAGTTCAGCAGCTTGATATCATCTGCAAACCTAATCAATAAGTTGTTTCTTGTTGAAAATTCCGAACTGTACTCAATATATCGTTCCAATTTGTTACCCTAGGAAATGGGGGGGAGGGAGATGAGGGAGGAGCTGGGGGAAAAGTGTGTTCCTTTTGTCTTTGTTTCTTACTATTCAAATATATTCTAATTGGTCATAAATTAAATTAATTTTGCCCAAGTCACGTCTGTTTTACCTGTGATGGTAATTGGTAAGTGATGTCTCTGTCTTTATATCGACCCATAAGCTTTTTCATCTTCCTGTCTCCCTTTGTCCCGTTGAGCAGGGGGAGTGAGTGAGTGGGTGGCTGTCCGTCTGGAAGCTGGCCAAGCTCAATGCACAGCAAGGAGTGTAAAAAAGGAGTCTATGCACTTGGTTTCAACAACATTTCTGATCAATCAGAGGGAGCAGATATTCTCCAAATATAAGAATATCTTTATTGTCTCCTTCCTTGTCTATCTTCACCACTTAGTTTTCTGAACAGCTGGCTGTAGTGGAGACTAGAATTTAAAACCTTTACCCTGTTAGCTAGGAATTGCACCAACAGTTGAAGAGGAAACATTGCAGAACATTTGCATATGTTTTCAAATCTATTGTAACTAAGACAGAATTTTATATTTGGCAAAAGTGCTAACATTAATTGGATATGTCTGTATGGCTCTGCAAATATGCAGCTGTGCCTGTAGGGAAAGGGAAGACATTCCAGCCCTTACCTGCCTAAATCCAAAGTTGGTTAGGTACACCTCTAGGATGCACATGGATATTGGAGTAAATCTTTCTGTTCCAAACCAAGTTGTCATAAAACCATCCACAGAGCAGAAAGTTATTAAGTACAGGATAGGCTTACATAAAAAAAATAGTATCTGAATAATTTCAGTATGTTTTTTTATATCACCAAGAGATTGGCCCTTTAAGTCATGAATCCCAGTACCATCTATCAAGATACTTAGAGTCCTTGTGCGAGAGGAAAACACAGGGTAGTCTGAAGACGTGTGGTTTGCTGTTTGTGCATCTGGCAAATTATAAATTTAGGAAAATGATAGAAGATACAGCTCTGTTACAGGTGACTTGTAAAAGTGAAGTTTACCACCAAAAGGAACACTTGGCAAGCATGAACATACAACACTGAAAAATATCTTCAGGATGCGATAGCAACAGAACTGGAAATCTAGTTGAAAAGATGAACAACTATGAAATTAATCATATTTAAAAGTTCAATAGCATATTAATGTAATTAATAAATTTAGTTTTCAGCCCTCTCTTGACTTTAAAGTGTTTAATCTTTGTGGTACCAATTGTGTTTATGCATTATTTCAAGGTTCACTATGACTTTGGGCTTAGAAATATTCTGTCTGTTTTAAGAACACTTGGAGCAGTGAAAAGGTCTAATCCCAAAGAGCCAGAGAAGACTGTAGTGATGAGAGTTCTGCGGGACATGAACCTCTCCAAACTGGTACTGTAACACTGGCGATTTTCCCCAAAGAGTACTTTATTTGCATTTTAAAATGTAGTTATTATGCACTTTGAAAAGCTCTTTTTCTTCAGCAGTTGGATACGTTATTTTGCAGTTATTAATATGGTCTGTCAGTGAGTGAAGAAACAGAATGTGCTTACAGTGTAAGCACTATTTGTCTTTTAAAAAGAGGAAAGCACATCAGAAGCCTTAGCTGAAAAGAATCATTGAAAATACCATCAGATCCCAGGGGACCTAACCTGGCCCTCTAATTGGCTCTTGGTTTTTTCTTCTTTATGCCCTAAGGAGAGAAAGGAAAAATACATTGTATCAAGTTTTAATAATGTTATTAAAGATCCTTCTCAATCCAGAATTTTAATTTATACATTTCTTGGGAGTCTGTTGCCTTTCCAGAATATCATAAGAATTGCAATGAGTGGGGTAATTGGAAGCAGCTAACGCCCACTTGTATAGTCTAATCTCTTTTGTTAAAGTATTCATCTTCCTTTTTATTGCTGCAATTGAAAGATTATAGCACATCTAGTCTCTATGTACTTACCTTGGGAGCCAGTTTTGTGATGAAACCAATTACTCTGTTTCTGATGTTAATCTATTCAGCACATCGTTACATATGTTCAAACCTATAGGCATGCTTCAGTGATTTACGGAAGGAAAAAAAAATCATTAAAAATCCAAGGCAAAATATGATTTGGATAAATCTTGCTGTCTTACATACCAAATGAAGAAATGCGTGTGTATATATATTGAAGAAAACTCCTATGTTAATATTTTTGTAAGATTGAAGTATTTAATTTAGAAATTGCTACTTGTGATTGCATTGTAAGAAATTCACTTAATAAAACTGATTCATAATTATAATATGTGCTTTGGAAAAGGGTTAGGTTTTCTACTGCAATATTTTAAGTGGCATATTCTTGAAGATTGTTTACAACTGTAATAATTATTTCAGTGGATAAATAATGTATTTCCCTCTACTTTATCCTTGACAGGTAGATGAAGATGAACCCTTATTTATGAGTCTTATTAATGACTTATTCCCTGGAATTACTCTGGATAAAGCTGGGTACCCTGAACTACAGTCAGCCATCCAGAAACAGGCAGAGAAAGCTGGGCTTATTCATCATCCACCATGGATACTTAAACTCATTCAGCTGTATGAAACTCAACGAGTCCGACATGGTTAGCATGCTAGATGAGGGTTTGAGACTGCATACAAGGAATAGTTTTTTATATCATCTCCTACAGAATGCAGAATATTTTCACAAAAAAAAAAAAAAGTATTTTAAGTATTTTAAAATATTACAGATGTCATTTTTAAGGCCAAGGTGGATATTTTGCTAAGAAACTGTTATGGCTTTTTGTGTGTGTGTGCAATGCACACATAGTGAGATTTTAGCTTTATTGTATTGCATTTTTATGGGAAATATGAGTGTGGCCTTTAGTGATTGAAATTTCTATGGAACAAGTTAAAACGTAGAGTATACATTAAAATTCAGAAACAGTCAATTTTGTGCAGTGTTCAGAAAACAATAGTTGCCCTCAGACACAGTTCAGTCGTGAAGCTCATATTTAAATTTACTGTGAGATTATGATGCTGAGAAGATTACAAAAAATAATCTCTCAAACCTTTACTTTGATAGATCCTACCAAGCATGCAGTATAATTCCGAGTGTTGTTCTTTGTGTTCAATTCTGGCCGTTTACACTGAGGAGAAATAAGCCAAACTCTTGCTGGACCATGGGTGGGTTGGACAAAATGGCCTGTAGAGGTCCCTTCCAACCTCAACCATTCTATGATTCTATCAAAATACATTTTTACTGTGCTCAAAAGGCTAGTGAGTAAAGTTTATCCTGTCCTAGGAAGGGTGCCAAAGACAGTAGTAAGCCCAGATTTACATTTCATAGCTGAGCGGAACAAAAATACCACTGCTTTGAAATGTTCCCCACCCCCTAACCTCTAACAACTAAGGATTTTTTTTAGTATATGAAGGAGAATATATAAAGTAAATGTAACTAGAGGAGAAAAGATTTAAAAAGATGACATCCTTTTTATTCTTCCTTTTCATGTCATAATAATAGTAAGCTTAAACTAATGGACAAATAAAAGGAAATACTTGCACAGTCTGAGACCTTAAAGCCTCAAATACTTAGTTCATTATTTTGATAAACCAAAGAACTGATTAATGATGTGCTGACTTAATTTACATCCAGATTGCTGGGTTCAGTGTTCCATATCAATTCATAACACCTATATTTGTATAGAAACAATGAAAGCTTTAATGATTCAGTCATGATTTAATGTGCGTTTTGTTAGAAGAAGCCATTTGGTCTGTGAGACACCACAGACCACTGTTCTCCCAAAATTTTCAGGATTCGCTATAGCAATCTGCTTAGATGTCTCTACTCTCTACACATTGCTCCTATTCCCAGGGGTTATGCAGCTCCAATTGGTCTAATACTTGGATGCTCAGGCCCTTTCTATGACACAAGTTATTGCATGGAGGGAAAAATACTCTGTTTTCCTGACTTGCATTTGTCCTACTCATGGACCATTGGATTTATGGAGAGGCTACCGTGGGATTTCAAGTAATCAGGAAAAATCTGCATGACTTCTCTTGGTTGAAATAATGGCAATATGTGCAAATGAAGTGCTCATGCACAGACACACACACATGTGCATGGAGATTCAGTGGATGGATCCTGAAATCTCTTTTGCATAGCAGTTTTGGTCTAACTGCCGTTGAAATCAGCAATCCATTACAATGAGGAGCTTGGATTAGATCTCCCCAGACATAACATATTGCATGATTAAGTGACTGTCTGGGTGCTCAAATGTTTTGGGGAACAGTCAGCTCCCTTTAGTTTTAGAGAAAATGTCAAGCAGTCTGCGTTATTCTGGATTAGGTTTGTAGCTTGTATTTGTGATTGTTTGTTCAATACTTTTGTTTAAGAGGTTTTCAAAGCCAAATAAGTATTATGCTGTCCAGTCCACTTTATGGTTAATATGAGTTACCTAGCTCCCTTAGATGACTTTGGAAGTTTGTTTGAATGTCCCATCTGCTTTTGGACAGACTCTTGGCCTCTTGAGTAGGTAATTTAGAAAATACAGCTAAAAAGGATCAACTGTGGACTCAAATTATTGTTAAAGGCATGGCTTCTTTTCCTTAGGCAGTATGTGTATGCAATGATGAAATTAAAAGTGTGATTGCTGTTAACTGGGTTTTTTTTTTTTAAGAAAGATGTGTTAAAATGTCAGCATGGATGGATGCAAGTAAGTATTTTTGTTATTTTTGTTTCAGAAAGATGCACTCAATTTTTTTATATCATTGGGAACTACTCATTATCATTAAATACATTTAGAAATTACTGGTTTTGTTTGCCACTAGTCATGTCAATGTCATTGCATGCAAACATAAAAAGGCAGTTGTATTTTCCCATTAGAAAAAGGAAGAGAACTGCCTGAGGGAGGATACAAAGCCACATAGGCTTGACTATCATAATAGAGCAGATGTCATAGAGGCCTTTTAATAATATTTTTAAATTCCATTCCAGTCAACATTAAGTGGAGTGAGAAGCATTTTTTATTTTTTTTTGCATTGGCTTTTGATAAAAATAATATAAAGATCATTGATGGAATGAACCGTTAAATGGTAGCATGACATTTTGACATTTAATTTTAAACTATGTTTATATTGTTTTAAGGAATGATGACTCTAGGTCCAACTGGTGCAGGAAAGACAAAATGCATTAATATTTTGATGAAAGCAATGACAGATTGTGGTGCACCTCATAAAGAGATGAGAATGAATCCAAAGGCAATCACAGCTTCCCAGATGTTTGGTACCCTTGATGTTGCTACAAATGACTGGACAGATGGTATTTTCTCTACATTATGGAGAAAAACTTTAAAAGCAAAGAAGGTAATGGATACTGTATCATGATAGTTAATAAAGACATTTAATACTGTTTCCATAAGGTCTCATTACCTGTCATCTATGTGAAAGATCTTCCATTATAAAAATCAAATGGGAAAATAATTGTTAGTTGTAATTTGTGTTTGACTAGCTCAATATACGCAAGAGTCAGAATTACGTGTATGTGCCAGAGAGCACAAGGCTTCCCAAGCACTTCAGGTTCCAGAACTGGGAAATATTTTAAGGGCTTTGCTCTGTTCTGTAAGCAGGTAGTCCTACCATCTGAACACAAAAGCCAGAAATGTTCATGTTTTGACATAAGGAGAGGAAAGTTGATTTTATCCTGTCTGGTTGTATGTCATTGACACTATACGTCACTATATCTCTATTTCATTATATCAGAATATGAACATTATATCAGAATGTAAGAGGCTTTGGTAAGAAATCCGTATAGGCATTTCCCAGTTGTCTTATCAAACCAGCAGATGATGTTTCATAGAATCATAATAACACTCAAATCTCCTGAAGTTTCATTCTGTCCTCACTAGGAAAATGGGAAGCCTTACATAAAATACCTAGGAGTAAAATCCCTTACATAGTAAGGAGTAAAAAGCCTTACATAAAATCCCACAAGGAGTAAATGTGTGTCTGTGACTGTATTTAATGGGATATATTTTCCTCCACCCTGATTCTGGGCTGGTTAATGTACTTTTGTAAAAGAAAAGGACAGCTTTAAGCTTAGAACAGTGCAAATTAATTGTTGTCACTATTCCTTAATATCCTCTTTGGTGTGGCACAGGATAACAAAAGAAGGATTAAAATCACTGAGCAAATTATAAAAATTGAGCTAATCAGCATAAAATTATGACTCATTAGTTATATCCATCAGTGTGTTCCATGAGATTAAGTAAATGTGCATTTTTTGTCACTTAATGGTATGTATGTAAAGTTGCATGTATGTGTGTCTCCTTATTTTAGGGTGAGCATATCTGGATAGTTTTGGATGGACCTGTTGATGCAATATGGATTGAAAATCTGAACTCTGTTCTGGATGATAATAAGACCCTTACTTTGGCCAATGGAGATCGGATTCCAATGTCCCCCAATTGCAAAATTATTTTTGAACCTCACAACGTTGACAATGCCTCTCCTGCAACAGTTTCTCGTAATGGGATGGTCTTCATGAGTTCTTCGGTCTTAGATTGGAAGCCTATATTAAGGGCTTGGCTGCAAACGCTACCAATTACATACTCTGACATCCTGTGGAATTGCTTTAATGCTGTATTTCAGGTACTTAATTCAGCCACTTCAGACAAAAAGAGAAGTTGCATTTCTTATTCTTTATCTAATGAAGCATTCTTTCTTCCTAAGTGCTTTTTCAATTATTTACTTCTCTTTGTTTGTGCAATAAAATAAGGATGAAGGATTAAGAAAAAAAAACAAAAAAAAAAGGAGAAAGGGAGATAAAATTATCTTTAACATTAACGAATGGGTGAAAATATAACAGATGAATAATTTGGATGCTTTGTTTTGTCTGCATAGATTAGTTGGCAATGAATTGTTAAATCTGTGATTATTTTTAATGTATGTCGGCAAAATACAGGTATTCTCTTTGCTTGTAATTGTTACTGCAATTTTAATTCTTTTTAGGGTACATTAAGGGAGTAGGTAAACTTCCTTGTTTGTTTTAAATGTAAAGAAGTAAATTCAGAAATAATTTAAGCTATATTCACTCTGGTAAAATCTTAGATATTTTAGCTGCATTTGGTCCATTAATTATTTTTAAAATATTTTAATTTAGGGTAGTTCTATGCTCTGTGATATTCTGAAGCTCAGTGTAGGTGAGTATAGGTGACTATAATGGTCTCTTCTGATTTTACAATCCATGATTCTGTTCCAAGGGAGATTTTTGAGATGGCGTCTCTTTGATACATTCTCTGACTAAACTGTGTTCAATCAATGTGTCCAAAGGAAGAATTCCAAATATTTTTTCCTCTCCATTTAGCTTTAGCACACTGAATCATTAAGGAGGTTTCATTAATAATATAGGTGGTTGTAGTCAATAGTGGGTCTAAATGCATAATCTCAGTAGTATATTTTTTTCAATTTCACTGAAATTCTTATTTTTAAATTTGGAATTTTAAAAAGAAAGTTATTGCTTTGCATTCTTTCAGCATTATCGTCTGATTTCACCAACATCTGTGGAACAAACGCAACTTCCTTATATAATTTGCTTTCCCACTCTTTCGCTCCTAACAGTTAACTTGTAGAATTGGAGCTGAATTCACAGGGGTTTCTCCTGTAATATTTTTCATTACTGTTGGATTTTAAAAATGCAGGTTTTATTGAACTTTGAGTGATATTTCAGAGAGTTTATTTATAAATCATGCTAAAAGCAATGATGAATATGATTTTGGAATGCCTTGAATGTTAACAAATGTCTTTTTACAGATATGTTTCATTTCAGTCCCATTTACTTTAAAAGCAATGTTTAACAAGCTATTAATTTTGTTCTACTTCCAAAACATAATGATATGACATAGTATTTACTGCAGCAGCAAGAGAAACAATTCTGATAATGAATTCTGAAATGTGCTTCTAAAGTAATGTATTTGTGGGTCAATTCACTGCTTTTTTGCCACAATTCTATTTATATTTTATGCTACAACTTGCTCTGAAAATAATAGCAACATTTAAAATACCCAAGCCTGAAGCAATACCAATAAAGTCCAGAAAAATACGTATTTTATTAGACTGAGAGATGAAAATGCAGTGAAATATGAAGTTAGTTCTGTGCTGAAGGCTGCATTTGCAACTATCAAAATGTAAATGAAAGCTGTCACGCTGTCAGTTTTCTTTCACTTTTAATGTGCTATCTTTGCTTCTCAAATAATAGAAGCGATAATAGTGATTTTACAGATGAGGGTTACACTACTTGTGTATTCAGACAGCTCTTTTTACGGTTATTATTTTCCCCTACATAAAAAAAAAAAAATAGGATGAATTCTAAAAGAAAATTTGTGAAATAAGAGGAATCAACAGTAGTCAAACCTCAAATACAGATCATGGTGAATTTGATGCTAGTATTAGGAAAAGCCTGAATGTGAGCAGCTTACAAATACCTCATCTTTAGAAGAAAATAAAAATTAGGCTAAAGATGGAACTATATTAAATAAGGACAATCGGTAAGTGTACCTATAGAGACCTTTTGAAATCAATTTAAATTCAACCAAAACAGATGCAAGACAACTGCTATAGCAATTACAATCTGCTTACAAGAAACACTCCTCATTTTTGCTAATCAAAAGTATTTGTCACTGAAAGTTTGCATATTTGATAAAATCATTAATAATGAGGGTACAGCAAGTAGCAGTAATGTAGGGGAAAGCACCAGAGGATAATATTTGTGAATCAGTGGAAAGAATATATTTATTCTTTCCGTGTGTATTATAAATTTCAATGTAAGTCCTTAGTCTTCACATGAAAGACAGGAGGTAGTCCAAAAAAATAAACTAAAAAGAAGAAAAACCCAAACCACCACCCCACCACTCAAAACGACCCCCCAGAAACAACCTTATTTTGAATTGAAACTATCTGTGAGTCCTTTCTATTTCCACAGGAGTTTTTAAAAACAGTGGTTGAAGGGTTGCGCTTTTGCCTTCTCTTTCCCAGTTCTTTCTTTGCAGCAGCATTTTGCAGTTAGGAGTAATTTCAAGTAAGCTCTCATCCCCATATGAAGTCTCCACTCTCTTTTTAGAAGCTCAACTGCCAATTTTGTGCCTGTGAATGACGCTGCTACCTGTAAGCAACAGAATTGCTTCACTGATGGAAGTAATTATCTGAGAGTTTCAAAAAACAAAATAATTGAAATAATTACCTGAGTGGTGTTACTTAGTTTGCCTGCAAAGTGCGAAGCTCAAACCACTGATGGATGTTATGTGAGCAGCAAAAGCGTCAGCATGTTTATATATTGTTTAAAATAAATACATTAAAAAAAAAAAAAAAGAAAAATCTAATAAGTTTCAAATAACTTGTTTGTTTATTTGTTTGTTTTTAATAAAATCTGCTGGCTGGATCCCTTTTTGACCTATTGCTGGAGACTTCAGGGAAGTCCTAAAACTAGCACAGCATAACTCAAATGTGACTTATTCCTCTCTGCAAATTAAATTACGCCCTAATCTTATTTGGGCAAAGGCTGCTATTGACTCTGGAGCATAGAGTTGAATATATAATCCAGAGTTTCTTACCTTTAATATTTAAATGCTGATGTTCAAATTAATATTACAAATATTAATAAATTTGCATTTAATTGATCTTGTGCTTGTCTAAACCTTTTGAGTATGCTACCAATTTCTTGTACTAAAGGGCATTCTACAGTCCAGTGAGTTCCACAGTGACTATACACTGTGCGAAAGGGTCTTTTCTCATATGACTTTTTACCATCTGACTTCATTTTGCAGTCTCCTTGTATGGGATAGCAAATTCCTGATCCAAGTTCTTCAAAATCTATCATAGAAGGGTTTGGATAGGAAGGGACTTTGAAAATCATTTAGTTCCAATCCCCTGCCGTGAGCAGGGACACCTTCCACTAGACGAGGTTTCTCAAATCTCCGTCCAACCTGACCTTGAACACTTCCAGGGATGGGGCATCCACAACTTTTCTGGGCAACCTGTGCCAGTGTCTCACCATCCTCATAATAATGAGACTTTCCTCATATCTAATCTATAGCTGCCCTCTTTCACGGGATATATGATACTAAATTCAAGAATAGCGAAGTGCAGATTGGGAATGTGTATTTGCCACGGCCTAGCTAATTTCTCCAGAATCCCAGTCCAAACAAAATACCCTAAGAAGTAGTTAATGCTAATTGGTATCTTGATTTTACATCCTTCTTCAGCCATGTATTCTTTTAAAAATAGTAGTACTAAAATAATTTCAGTAATAATATTTACCATAATAATGAAATATTACCATATATGGACCTGATTTATTTTTTTAAAAAATAAATGCAAAGAAAAAGAATTATACAAACCACTGGAATCCATGAAACTCGTTCTGGTGAAAATTAGGCTCTTGAAATACAGACTGCTTTGACTTATGAAATATCTTTATTCTGTGTTGAATCACTTATTAAACGATTTGTAGTGCCCTGTGAGACATCTAGTCCATTTTATAGATGAAGAAACTGAATCTCAGAGAGATTGAAGTCCAAAATTTAAAGGTCTTTAGACTTGAATCTCCCAGACTGCTTGTAGTGCTTCACTTCTACCCATTCCTTGTGGTACCCACAACCCTCTCAGCCACTTGAGCACCCTGTGCACTGTTGGGGGCAAACCAGTCGTTTTAGAAGGAAAGCCACAAAAAAACTCCACACAGAAATGAAATCACTTTTGCTAGGCAACAAGAAATAGCAGAAAAAGGAATGTTTTCTAAGCCTCCCTTCTCTTATGTATGCTTATATTCAGACTGTTTTCTTTCTCAGACTGCATAGCCATTAGCCCTAATCTAGATTAAGATGCTAACATGAGTTTTTTCTCATAATGTATATCTTTGTTGCATATGTTACCCACTACTGTAATAAGATGGAACTCAGGAGGATGGGTTATTGTTAGCAAAATTTCATGCTCTAAGTCGGAATATTTATAATCACAGAAATGGGGGGAAATGTGTTTGGAATAAATTTCAGAATGTATTTGAAATTAGGAAATTGGCTTCATCTAAGAATAAATCATCCCATTGAAAGTGGTAAGAAGATCTGTTGAATTGTGCTTGTTTTTTTTTTTTTTCTTCTTTTCCAGGATGTGATAGATTTTGTGTTCTCTGCCGTGACACCAAAAATGCCAATTTTAGAATGTATGTACATCAAACAAGCTATTGACCTCCTACAGGTAGATATGACATTCAATATTTCTCTCTCCCATGCTGTTACTTGTTTTGGGAGCTTGTTCTAGGAAGGCAGTAGCTACGTATTGCATCTGCTTTGCAGGGTTTATTGTCCGACCGAGATGAGAAGCAGCTCAGCGAGGAACATATTGCTCGCTTGTTCGTTTTTGCTGTAATGTGGTCAACCGGAGCTCTTCTGGAACCAGATGACAGGCTGAAAATGGAGCTGTTCCTACGGAAGCACTCTGCAGTGAAAGAACTTCCTGCTGTGAATGGAGAAGAAACCATGTTTGAATTTGGTATTAATGCCTGTGGTGAGTGGGAGCACTGGGCAAAGAAGGTTCGTATGCCGCGACATGCTAAGCTTACTTAATGAGTACAAAAGAAAGATGTATTTGGTAAAAGGCATATTCTCATTTAATCCCATGCATAATTTGGTTAGGAAGATTAACCCTACCAAATGCTCAAGAGTTTATCTTTTGAGAGATTTATTTTTCTTTTTTTCCATAAATATCTTTGGTGGGGCATAGGAGCATGCATTTGAAATAGCTTTGGAAGCGAAACAGGAGTTATCTTAGCTTTGTCTATTGTCTGTAGCCCGACTGTTTAAGAACTACCAGCAAGTAAAAGTTTTCTTCACATAATGGGGAAGAGTGGAGTGAAAATATCCCATTAGTCTAACAACCTTTTAGAAAAGCTTGGTCAGGTACTGACTGACTGATTATAAATGAGTGCTTGGCCTTCAGGAAGAAATTTTTGCTAATGTACATTTTATGAAGTACATTTGTTTTTGTGTTCTGGTGCAAAGTGATTGTGTGGGCAGGTAGAAATTCTCAAACTTTTTCTGTGTCTTTCTTATACAGGTCCCTGAATATATTTATCCTAAAGATTCAGTACCAGAATATACTTCCATTCTAGTTCCAAATGTAGACAGCGTCCGAACAGACTTTCTAATGCAGACTATTATGAGGCAGGGAAAAGCTGTTCTGCTAATTGGGGAACAGGGAACAGCAAAAACAGTTATGATTAAGGTAGGTGGAATGGAAAAACATGTAATAGGTTTGTATGAGAGTATCGCAATCACTGACGTTGGCAGAAATGTTAAATTGAAGTGCAAGAGTAATTTGATTTTTCTTCACATTACACACTAGCGTTCTTACTGAGGTACTTTGCCACTACTTACATGGCCTACAAGCAAAACACTAAGTATCTATACTTTAGTATAAAGGGTTCTTTTACACTTTGCTAACCATGGCCAGAAGGTCATGTAATAAATTCTCTTTTATATGATTTCTTTTCTTTTGAGAAGTAAAACTGGAGGTTTTGCTAAGAAAATATTAATCCTTCCCCATGCTTTGTCAGTGGTGTCATGTGTGAACTGATCTTTTGCATGCCCTTCTTGCAAAGACATTCTTCTCAAGCCAAACTGAAGAGAAATTAAGAACTTCCTTCTTTATGCAGGCTGATTTTTCAGAGGGTAAATTTAGTGTTTATTATCTGTTCTTTTAATATCTTCACTGAAAATGACATATTGTTCTTTCTATAGAAGAAAGTAACAACAGGATTGGTATTAAATTAACAATACATGTTTTCCATATTCTAAAATGGTGCAGGTTAATCATATGACACTTAAAAAATTAGTAACTTACTACAGAAGAGTGAAAGAAGTGAAAGGCTGAACAAACCCAGGTGTTGTACCAAAACTGGCATCCCTTATTTGTAAAAATGCAAGTATAATGGTCTTCAGCATGGTGTCTGTGATTTCCAGGAGACTCTTTGGTCATGAGAGGTAGCTAAACAAAACTAATCTACTGTTCGGATGGTGAATTTGCTATACAGGCATCTGTACCTCCACTGGATTTGTAGGGGTCTTGAAACTGAAAATAACTGAAAAACACCGGCCTAAATTGACCTTTGGCTTTCTTAAAATCTGGAGCCATTCTGAGTCCTCTGGCCATGTTCCTTCTAAGCCCTGACATCAAGCGAGTTGTACCAATGCCAGCAGCCGTTAATACTACTTTTTCAGTGTAGCTGTTGATGCCAATATGCATGCCAGTGTAATGTCAACTTCTGTTCTTGGCACCAGCTGGAGAACTATTTTAGCAGAGTGAAGAGGCAGGGTCTGGGTGGTGGTCTTGATATTCTGCATACTGGATTTTGGCCAGATACTGGCAACCTGCAGCCTTCAGCTGCCATTCCTGTCCCTAAAAATAATTGGAGCTGATTCTTAGGAGTTGCTTACCCCGTGTCAATTCTATAGAGCAGAGTATGTTCTTTACACAAGGGAGTGTAATGCCAGCAGACATTTGACCTCATTTAAGGTTAGGATTGAAATTTAGTTGCCTTCACAACTGTTCCCCTTCTGCTTTCACCTTCTATAGAATTTTATTTTACTGCATGTTGTGGAAAAGAAATTTCCAGATATAAGCAGCTGGTTTGATTAAAAAGTAAAAATCTTTTAATATAGAATACCCCTGGTTGTAATCTGAATTAATCTGAATATTCAGCATTGAGTCAGGCATCAGTATATGTCAAAATAAAGAACTTATAGCGGAGTGTTAAGACCTTCACTCTGTACTATTAATTCATGAATTGCAAAAAATCGATATTTTAATGTGAAACTGTTATGGTAGAGTTGAAATTCCTCTGACAGTTTAACTAACAAAAATAATCCCGTTAAATAACCTCTTGATTTTCAAAGATAGTTCTCACTTATGTACTGTGGAATATTATTGTTACCATGTAAAGATTCTGAAATGCCATCATGAATAAAACACGAGTGTGTTTTCTGAATGGTTGCATATTCATAGTTGTGGCAGGTTGATCTTGGCCAGCTGCAAGACCTCCACCCAGCCGCTGTCAACCCATCAGCTGCCAGGAGTACTCACCAAGTACAAGACTGCTGCGTATACATGCCATGTGTAGACTGTTATTTATGTGATCTCTGAGAAAAACCTGTTTCTGAGGGGCACCTTTTCTTAATCTGAGATCAGTGTATCAACAAAATTAACAGTTTAACAATATTAATAAAAATATTTTGAGGGGGCTTAGCTGTATCTTCCTTTCTGTTGCCACACAGAGTATATGTCTCACTGGAGTGGTTCTTAGATTACTTAATCAGCAATTATATAGGTTTATTTTTATGAGGTACCAAAAAGGGAAGATTTCTAGTCAACCCTGTTATAAAGGTAAGAATTTAAATGACATTTATTTTTCCAATCATTGTAGAAGAACCAAATCTTAATTTCTAGGGCTATTTTTATGTCCTAGGACTCTTTCTAAACAAAACATTTCCCATGCTGTGTATATACGCCTTGGTGTGACTCCCGGGTTGCATCTTTTTCTTTCTGGTGCTATTATAAAACCTCTCTAAATACAAAAAGTGTAACTTTGGTTTTTTAGGTGTTCCTCATCAGCTGTGGGAATTGTATGCATTCATAAAGCCCAAGGATTCCTTTCTTCATTAAGAGAGGATAACTGTCAGTAAATGCAATGCAGCTGGGTTTAATTTTGCACTACCATTCCTGCACACTGCTTTTGTTATAAGATATGGCTGTAGAGTTAATGTGAAAAAGGACTTGTTTTTTCATTTGTTCCTTGAAGACTGCTGTAATAGATCATCACTAACAGCTTGAATTTAGAAAAACTCTGACAATTGCTAATGCAAAGTTCATTTGCATCTTGAGTTGTCACATGTCTACTTCCTGTAGCACTTAGCAAAGTCTGTTAAAAGCTTGTGAATTTTAATACTTAGAAACTTTATGCAAAACATTAACTGAGAGTTTGGTTGAATTTCAGGTCGGAGATGGTATATTTATCTTAAATAAGCTGCTTTTTGCCATTTTGAAGTTAATAGCAGGACTGAGATTTTGTAGATGGCTGTTTTTTTGCAGGGCAGCTGAGTATCTGTGTCTCCTTTTGGCTGAATTAATCTGGAATTACTGGTGCACTTTACTTAAAATGAGTTTATCTTGCAGGATTACACAAGCAAGTATGATCCTGATGTTCACTTGACCAAATGCCTAAACTTTTCTTCTGCAACTCTGCCAAATATGTTCCAAAGAAGCATAGAAAGTTTCATAGATAAAAGAATGGGCACCACATATGGTCCTCCGGCAGGGAAGAAAATGACAGTCTTTATTGATGACATCAACATGCCTGTAATTAATGAATGGGGTGATCAGGTAAAAGGAAAATGTTAACATTTAGGAATTGGTGGTCTTACTATTGCTGCTGATGGAAATACTGATCTGTAGGCTGCAAAACCAGGAAAAATTAGGGAACAGGTATCATAATATAGACTGGAGCAAATATGTCTACTAAAACCAATTTCCCCAAGCCAGTTTTTGCCGAGAGTAATAAACTGTCCCAAAAGATTAGGGTCAGCATCAAGCCACTTGGTGCAATCATTGTACCTTTTAGGCCTTTTATTTCGGTTACATACTTGCAGAATTTCCAAACTAGCTGTACTAAGAATCAGTCTGGGAAAGGAAACATGCAAATCCAAGAAGCAGTCAGCGACTCTTTCCTTCTTACATCTACTCTGGACTTTAAAGTACAGTTATTATTAGGTGAAAACTAACATCACAGTTGACATCCAAGGCTAGTGAGATGACTTGATGAATGAATATTTATAGTCCTATGCTCTGAAAATCTGACTTAAATTCAAAAAAATTACTGCTGAGAAAAAGTAATTTTCCTGTTCCCAGTATAGCTCTGTAATCCTGTTCTCTCACTGCCTCTGTACAAGTGACTATACTTTGTGCTAAACTAACCATTCTTTGTCACTAAGTGCCTGTGTCAATCTGAATATATAGTCTGGCTCAAAACTTTAAAGTGCTGAATTTTCTTAGATTGATATTATGGAAATCCATTTGCCTACCTGACCTTATGCCTCCAAGTACTTAGCACATAAAGCTTGCGTGCAGCCAACCCACTGCATAAGAGTGCTTGGTACTATGTGGCATATCTTTACAAATTGCTGAAATGTTCACCAAAATACCTGAAATTAAGAAAGATAAGAGATGTCTTTCCTTCTGTCTAATTTATTATATTTGAAATTTCCTCTTTCACCTTTGGGGTTTTTTTTAAGTTTTGAAGTTGAAACCCTGAAACACTTAACTGCTCCATTTCTTCTTATTTTTGGCGATAACTAGATCACCAATGAGATTGTAAGACAGCTGATGGAACAGAAAGGTTTCTACAGTTTGGAGAAGCCAGGAGAATTCACAAATGTGGTTGACATCCAGTTTGTAGCTGCTATGATTCACCCTGGGGGAGGTCGGAACGATATCCCACAACGCCTTAAACGCCAGTTCACCATCTACAACTGCACATTGCCTTCTAGTTCTTCCATTGACAAAATATTTCAAACAATGGCTGAAGGTTATTTCTGTGTACAACGAGGTTTCCCTGCAGAAATATGTAAACTGGCTTCAGCTTTAGTTTCTACCACTCGAAAGGTTTGGCAAACAACAAAAGCAAAGGTAAAAATATGTATGTTAACCCTTTGAAACATCTGTACCATGACAAAGCAACAAGACCCAGGTCTTTGGTACTGTCATGTGTGCTCATACTTCATATTGTGAAGTGGTGGCCTGGATGTATAACTGCTGGCTGATGCCTCTGTTCTAAGTTTGTTACTATCAGCACCTAGCTGTCTAAAAACAATCATGTGCAGTGCCTTCTACAGCTAATATAAGAATTACATGATATAACTATAATATAGAAAGGATAGCTGATAGGAAGATTTAGAGGTCTTCTGGTTGAGAAAATGTTAAAGGCATAAGCATAAATTAAAATTAGATAGGAATTTCTTGTAAAGGTGTTTGGGATTGTGAGAAACTTTAAAGATCTGAATTAAAGAAGTCAAATTTGGTGTAGAGGGAACCAGTTCAAAGCAAACGAGATCTGTTATTTTGCAAATTCTAAATATTTTCTTCTTCTGTTTCAAACAGAACAGATTGTACAAACATTTAACTGCAATTCCTAAGCAAATGTTGCCTTGACATAGAAAATAAAATCTACATGTAGAATGAAGCTTGAAAAGTTAAGAGTAAAATTAAATCCAAATATGAATTTTTTTCCAAATTTGATATTCTAATGAAAAAAAAAAAAAAAGAAAAGTGGACGGGAGTAGTGGAAAGATAGGGATAGGCAGGGATTTGGTAAATTATACTTTCTAGTCCAGAAAATGTTGGTCAGAATTTTCCAAATAACTCAACTGTAGACATAAACTAGAGTTCTAATGAAACTATTGGTCAGCATATTCAACATAAATGGTGTTTATTACCACTAATCAACTGCCTATAGAGAAAATGTAGCTTTTGCTAAGTTTTTCTGCTCCTTTGCTTTTCCTCATCTATTTTTCCTTTTCTTCACATCCTTTCATCATACGTTCTTGGAAAGGACAAAAGAGAGTGACAGAAATTACCTGGAAGAAAGGGCAGGAGCAACACCGCAGGTTAAGCAACGCTGACATTTTTACTGTGGCCTTCAATGCCATCATTAACTTACCTGTCTTAGCTACTCTTCAGTGTGTGTTTCTGGGACTTGTAAGATTCAAAGAAACTCATGTGAAATCTATGTGAAGTTAAAAAGCTGGCCATTGCTACTGTCATTTCTTCATTTTCACTGCTACCTCTTAAACGTGTATTTCTTAAGCATGTATTTCTGCTTTAATGCAATATTGATTTTGAAGTTTGTGAAAAATTCCATATTCATTTAATACTATATAGAAAATATTTTTATTTAATAGCTATTTGAATATATCTTACAACATTATTTTGTAGATGTTACCAACTCCAGCTAAATTTCATTACATCTTCAATTTGCGAGACCTCAGTCGTATTTGGCAAGGAATACTTACAGTTACTTCTGAAGTCTGCCAGAGCATCAGTGTTTTGGTAGCCTTGTTCCAGCATGAATGCAGACGTGTTATTGCAGACAGGTTCATCAGCCAAAGTGATAAAGACTGGTTTGAAGATATGATGAGAAAGGTAGGCAAATAGTGTTCCAGTATTTGCCACAGAAAGAGGCCAATGAAGTGTTTCATTATTAAAACAATCCTTAATGTATTTTTATAGATTGCTTCTGCAGAACATGGTGAGAATCTATTTGAAGATAATTCCACAGAATTATACTTTGTGGATTTTTTGCGTGATGTCCCAGAAGCTACTGGAGATGAACCTGATGATGCAGAGTTGAAGGCTCCTAAAATTTATGAGCCTATCCCATCCTTGGATTATTTGGCTGAAAGATTACAGATGTTCATGCAACAGTACAATGAAACCATCAGAGGATCAAAGATGGATTTAGTATTTTTCAAGGTATTAGTGTCTGTAATTATACTAATACAGAAAGTGCCTGGTCTTTTGCACTTCCTGATACATGGATCTTGTATGTTTCTATCAAATTATTTTGGAGATAGCTCAGAATGGCTACCTCTGTATCCAAGCCTTACAAATAAAGTATAAAGCCATGCATCTGTCTCCTGGTTGTCTTCACTACCACAAATTATTCCATCTCTTTGCGGTTCCCCATCTTTCCTTTCTCCCGCTTTGCATAATGCAAAGCACAACTCATTTCTTTCTACAGAGCACATTGTGAATGTCATCTTGCCTCTCTGAGTTACTTCTTTCTCAAAGGTCTGTTGATGCATGATGCTTTCTTCAGCTTTAGACTGGGTGGTTTGGTAGATTTTTAGGGCATTTCAGATTAATTCTTGCTCAAAGGTAAATACAGCAGTTGAATAAGAAATATCTATAGTGTACTTATATTTTACTTTTGGCAGCCTACTTAGAGAGTCTGTAAATATCTCAGCTAAAAGGTTGGTGAAGGGTATTAATCCACATCCTTTCTACTCCTGTCCCCTTAAGGGACATATCCTCAGCTCTGCTGAGTACAAAGACTGCATATGACATTTCTTCATATGAGCTTGGTACAAGAGCATTTCTCTTGGGCTATCCCAGCTGCCCACTGAAGTCAGAAAAAAATCTCTTGTTGATTTTGATGAGTACAGAATGCAAGTCTTTGGCATAGTCTCCAGAGAAGTCAACTAGCTGCTGAGGCACAGTTGCTTGGTGATGTGCTTCTGATTGAATATACGTTATATTATTTTTACATTTTTTTCATCTCTTTTTCTCTCAATACACAGGATGCAATCATCCATTTGATTAAAATATCACGGATTATTCGTACTCCCCAAGGAAATGCATTGTTGGTGGGTGTGGGTGGATCTGGAAAACAGAGTCTGACCAGATTAGCGTCATACATAGCTGGATATGAGAGCTTTCAGATTACTTTAACAAGGTAATGCAATGCAGTGTATTTATACATTTGCTTCTTAATTTTCCATAGAAATGAATGTCTCACAATCAACTTCAATGCAAACCTGACAAATACTTTATCCCTCATAGTGAACTACATTTTTGATCAAAAGAATGTGTGCAAATACACAGTCTATAGATGACAGATCCTGGGTCTTTGTTTTGCTGCCTTTATACTACTGACAAGAAATCTGTCTTTCCTTCAGCATTTTGAGTTTGCAATGCACATGTGTGATATCCCACTAAAATAGCATGTTGCCCTAAAGATAACATGGAATAATCTGCTGCTATATTCTGCATAGTGGGCAAATGCTGCTGGCCAGGGCAAATAGTAACTTTTTCTATAGATGTTTATGTGCCCAGATTGTATTATTAATTACAACTGCTATCAATGACAATAGTTCATAGTGCTGGAATTTAGTAATTTGTAGAAATTTGCAGTGACTGTAACTACTGCCTTCCGTCTGTTTCCTTTTTGACATAGGGTTTACAGGAGTAAGCCCTGAGAGCTGGCAGTGTGTATTTCATTCTGCAAACTACTCAACACACTGAGAAGTCTTCCTTAGAGAGATATATCAGGTCTTTGAACAATGTTATGAGGTTTGTGATGAAAGGAAAGGGAAAGAAAGACATATCACTGCCCCTTCCTGTATCCCAGAGGCAGAAAGAAGAAACAGTGAGAACAAAAAAAGAGGGAAAGAAGGTGTAGAGTCACACAATAGAGTCCCTAGACTTGCAAGATTCATAATGCATTAATAAGGCAAATAAATATTTCAGTCACTTAAGAAAGGTTCTTTTGCAGAAGCTAACTGGAAGCAAGCTAAAAGCAGGTAGCTGGAAGTGTATATTTGCAAAGTGGATAGGTAACCTTTTGTAACTTGCCACAGGAGGCTGTGGAGGAAGACAATATCAGCAGGTTCATAAATGGAACTGAGAGGACAAGATGGACATACCTTCTAACATTCCTTATGAAATTGCAATGAATATAGAGAGGGGAAGAAAGAAATGAGCAGTGAAGAGTGGAAAACATGAGTTGGCTCATGTTTTCTCTCTAAGTAGCATTTCCCATTAAGAGTATTGAGCGAGATAGACTGCTCTTCTGACTCAGTAGAGAAATTCGTATGTTCTCATTGGAATACCACGCAACACTGTAATAACTTTGTCTGACGCATTCAAACTGAAGAGTTAGATTGTTTTACAAGTTCCGCACTGCTTTCAATTGGAGGTATTTATAAAGCAGTGGTAAGATTGAGCTGGAAGCGATCTGGAAGACTTTCTGTATGGGATATTTAATAGAAAAGTAATGTATTGTTTTCAAATACTGAAGAATGGGTCATGCAAATATTGCTCATGACTGTGAAGAGACTCTTGGAATTAAGAAACTGATTTTAAAGAAAAGAGGTTCTTAATTTCACCTTTAATTGGCTAAGAACATAATGGAAAAAATCTGCCATTTTATTAACCTTACATTACTTAATTTTATATATCATAATCTGAAATCTGTAGTTGAATTTGTGTGGACTTCATCTGAATCTTACTTTTGTGCATCAACTATAATGAAAGAAGGCATAATGAAAGAACCAGTCATGATGTTCATTTGCAGCAGAGTGATAATGTTCAAGCATCATTTCTGCGGCTAGATTTCAGTTAAACCAAATAACACAATAAAAACTTCAGTTATGTTTTTCTCTTGTTTCTTAATGATTTCCTTTAACCTGCTCTCAATATCTTCAACAGATAATCCGGCTGTATTTATGTAATGGTTACAGGTTTTAGAACCTACTTGACAACTTAATCCAGCAGTATTAACCTACAGCTAATTAGAATTCTTATTAGAACCTTCTAATTCTTATTAGAACCTAAAGTTCTAATAAGGAATTTACATCTGCAAACTGTAGGGATACAAAGCAGCATCATAATTACCATAGACATAGTATTGCTCTTACCATCTTTTTTTTCTGGCACATTATTCTGTTGATTTCACCTCCTTTCCCATGATTTATGGTACTGGTCATTCACTTTGGTAAAATGTCTAAGCAAATAAAACTAAAAAAATGAAACCCATAGATGTGGTATTGATTTCTTATGTAGATTTTTTTCTTGCCTTAAGGAAGCTAAGCCAGGCGATAGATATCTCCTGAAATGGTCTGTAATTTTTGTTCTCTCTTTCTTTAATCCTTCTCTATCCCAGAACATATGCCACCAACAACCTTTTGGATGATCTGAAGATCTTGTACCACACTGCTGGGCAAAAAGGAAAAGGCATTGTCTTTATATTCACAGACAATGAAATCAGAGATGAATCTTTTCTTGAGTACATGAACAATGTTTTGGCTTCAGGTGAAGTCTCAAATCTTTTTGCACGAGATGAAATAGGTGAAATCACACAAGACCTGATACCAGCAATGAAGAAGGAGTACCCACGGCGTACTCCCACTGGTGAAAATCTTTATCATTACTTTCTTGCTCGAGTTCGGAATAACCTGCATGTGGTTCTTTGTTTTTCCCCTGTTGGGGAAAAATTCAGAACTCGTGCACTCAAATTTCCAGGTCTGATTTCAGGCTGTACCATGGACTGGTTCCAGCGCTGGCCTAAAGATGCTCTTGTAGCAGTTGCACAGCATTTTTTAGTTTCCTACCATATTGAGTGCACTGATGAGGTGAAACAGAGTGTTGTTAACACCATGGGAACATTTCAAGATATTGTAGCTGAAAAATGTGTTGAGTACTTTGAACGATATAGGCGACGAACATTTGTGACTCCAAAATCTTACCTGTCCTTCATTGGAGGCTACAAAGCTATTTACAAAGAGAAGTTTGCCAGTGTTGGAAGTTTGTCTGAACGCATGAGAACAGGTACTGTAAAATCTGTTTGATTTTTTGTTGTTTGCTTGTGTGTTTTTAAAAAGATGAGAAAAATTTGAGTAAAAGAATGTAAAAGTATGGATTTAAATTGAGAGCTGACTTTCATTTAGAAGAAGACTTTTTTACCTGTATCATGTGTGGTTACAAAATATGCAGAGGTTTTGTTTCAATGAAATTTATGAATGTTTCAGATTGCAATGAGTTTTTAAATAGTTTTAGTTAGCAGTTAAAATAACTGAAACTCCTGTTTTGATACATATGCATGGCAAGGAACTACTGAGATCCTATTTTTCACATTTAAACATACTAAGCATAAATCTGAGGGAAGGTAAGTGAATGTTCAGATTCAGTCCCTCCAAAGAATTTTTTTTAAGAAACAGTTATATGCCAAATATAAAGTTTCCAAAATATTGCATCACACAAGGTCATACACAGTAAACAATTAAACAGTTTCCAATACTTAGTGGTGGTTGGAAGTGAATGTAAAGTTAAATTGCTTCTTCTCCCACTGTTGCCAATTGCAGAACTGAGCAATGTACACAGATCTCCATAGGCAGGGGGTGACTGGGTGCCTGGAATGCACATACATGCTTTTTTTTTTTTGAGGGTTAGAAAGATTTGCATGATGTATTTACATTTACATGCATTGGTTTATATGTAAGAATATTTATACTAATAACTTTTTTAGATGATTTTCTCATTGTTTGATAAAAATGTTGGAGAGTTGTGTTGCTCAAAAATCTTCAGCTTCTCTTACCCCCATCTCATCTGGACCTTTGTGTAATGTTGAATTTAGAAGCTCAGCCTTGTTTCCTTGCATCTTCATTTGCGTTGCTCAGGATGCCAGGTTCTTTCTCTTTGTTTTATACAGTCTAGTACTTCTTATAGTCTTACGGATTTCTGAAATTTCACACATAATTCTTAAGAATGCCATTTACATACTGATGTTTTTCGATATGTGTGTTTAGTATTTAGTGTCCCTCTCACATATAAGAAAATAAACAAATGATCAAGTGACAAGATTCTGAAAACTCTTACTCATTAAAAAAAAAAAAAGGAAAAAATAAATAGCAAATGGATATAATGGATATTACCCCAGTTTAATTTTGGTGTTCAACAAATGTGATCATTCAGTGGGGTTCCTAAATATGGATCTGAGTGACTTATGTTATGTATCCAGATTGCTTCACTGAGGTTTTACTCAATATGTCTTCCTCTTGCTAAAATGAAATTTGTTCAACGCAGGTCTTGCAAAACTGATGGAAGCTGAGGTTTCAGTAAATCAGCTCTCCAAAGAGTTGGTGGTGAAGGAGAAAGATTTGGCTGTAGCTTCAAAAAAAGCTGATGAAGTTTTATTGGAAGTAACTATGAAAGCCCAAGCTGCTGAAAAGGTGAAAATGCAGGTGCAAAAGGTAAAAGACAAAGCTCAGGCCATTGTGGATGACATTGCTGTCGATAAAGCAGCAGCAGAAGAGAAGCTTGAAGCTGCAAGACCTGCACTGGAAGAAGCCGAGGCAGCCCTGCAGGTCAGAATCAAAGATATCCTGAACATGCATGTAGTTAATGATTGTTGTTCGTAATAGTATGGCTTATGCTTCTAACTTGAAAAAAAAAATAAAAATTGAAGAAATAGCACTGATCTGTTAAACTTTATAGAAAAAAAAGTTAAAACTGAGGCAGGGGAGAGGTAAGATAGGTAGTACATATTCTGCTGTCAGGTAACAAAGCAAATCAATAACTACCTTTAAGGACTTTCTGCAGTATTGCTTATGAATGACCTGCAAAACTGCAGCAATTACATTATGTATACAGTCCTTCCCAAAAACACCTTTCTCTACAATCAAGTGATTGCTTAAATAAATGGATTGTTTTCTTTTAAAATTTTTCAGACAATAAAACCTTCTGACATTGCAACTGTTCGCAAACTGGGTAAACCTCCTCACTTGATAATGCGAATTATGGATTGTGTGCTACTTTTATTCCAAAGAAAAATAGACTCAGTAACACCTGATCAAGAGCGCCCATCTGTGAAGCCATCGTGGACTGAAGCTCTGAAGTTAATGAATAATTCAGGTTTTCTTAGCATGTTGCTTACTTTTCAGAAGGTAAGAAGCTAATAGTGGCACTACTACTCCTATAACTATCTCTAGAGATATGTGAAAGTGTCTTCTACCCCAAAGGCAGTTTGAAGCAGATGAGACTTTTGTTTACCTATAGTTGTAGATACCTTTGTGACTGTATTCATCTCTATTTTCATGGTTCATTATCTCAGTAATCTTTCTCCTGGGCCACACAGTTTTGATGGCAGGCACATTATCGCAAGCGCAAGATCAAATCTTGAGAAGCTTTAGTGTTATCTGTATTTAGGCAGCTCCTGTTTCTCAGTAGGAATTTGCCTTAAAAGGTCTCACTGATTTGATTTTTTAAATGTCTCACCATCTCCAGTGCTCCCAGGCCTGCTGGCATATAACGCTTTAGAACTCTGTCTCTAGAATAGTTTGGTGGGGAGCTGAGAGAAAATACAGAATAAAATTAGCATCTTGTCAGGAATAATACTGAAATATTTGGGAACTTTTGTGGTTCTGTCGCTGGAAAAGTAGTGAAATACAGAATGAACTGGGAACCTTAGTACAAACCATAAGAAAAATAAAAGCAAACACAGGTTTGTATTTCTGTCAGTACAGAAACTTGTTCTGTTTACAGCAAGATTCACTGAACTGTGAGACAAGGGAAATTTCTCTGCGGGGAAGAGAGAAAAAGATGTTACATATAGCTGGAACAGAAAAAGACACAGGGAATATGGAATGGCAGAATCATGGCCCAACTTTAAAATCTAGAAGATCAAGCAGGTTTTGGCAAAACCTGGCTTTTCTGCAGCACTGCACAGCATACTCTTTCATTTGTACACCAATTTTTTTTAATCTGCTTCAGCTGTGCATTTTGCTGATGCCTTTTCTAAGTTACCAAAGTGTTTTTGTTGTACACATGAGGCTTGAAACCATGATTCTAACTATCTGCAGAAGCCATTTCTCCCAGTGAACCATATTGACTAGGCACCATGCGGAAACTTGCGCTGCCTCTGTAGACAGTCTCTTCCTGGGGCTTTCAATCTGGCCGCTTCTCCAAGTGCTATTTTCATTAAACAGAAAGAGGAAATGAGTTTAAAGATAATGGGGACTAATTATGTACTCCTTACTCAAGCTTCTCTCTAATGAGGCTTCCAGTTTTGGCTCTTATTAATAGTGTATGTGTTTCTGCTGGTAGTTTGCAACATATTTAACTTTACTCAGAGGAGTTAGAGCAACCTCTGCGGGACTGAGTTCTTCCAAGAAGTGATACTGATGAATGTGGTGATGAACAATAGACTACTTCTGCCTCTGATGAGGTATTTCACATGCTGTCCTCTTGTGTCATTTCTTGTTTCTAAGATTGAGTAGGCAGCACATCACGTCTGGAGCTCTGAGTAGACTTCACTGCTTACTTGTTTGTGAGATTTTTATTCCTTCCTAATTTTTTTATGCAAGAAGTATTAATGGATGAAATAGCTCCTTGGGTTTAAAATTCATTATTTAGAAGGAAAAGCTTGACAGTTTTAGGCCATTGCTGACTGGTCTGTGCTTCACCTTTGCCAGCTTGCTACCTCATCATTTTGGGTAGAATGAAAAAGTCAAAATGTTTGTACAGCACTATTTTACCATTTAATATTTTAGCAAATTTAACATTTTAGCAAATGCTCATAGTGAAAACATCACCATATCTGATTTTAGGAATAATATAATGAATGTCTTTGTTGTAACAGTAGCTAGGGATCAGACAAGTGCAACACAGTCCTTTCTGCATAGCAGAAGGGCAGGAAAAGGGTATATTGCTTGACAGTATGAATGGAAGATGATTATTTTTAAATGCCTTTAAAGGAAGGCATTAATATATTGCCCCCCAAAAAGGAAGATTTTTAATGCCACTATTGTTAAGCAACCATTGTTATCCCGTATAAGCTCTTCTACTCTCTACATTGCTTAAAGAGATGAATCCCATTCTCTTCTGACACTTGTATAATTAGAGGTTAACCACCATCATCAAAGATCTGGCTTTCATGTTCTCAACAGATTGTGAAGGGGGAAAAAAATCTGAGGTTAGAATAATGAAGTGAACAGCTGAAAGAAATTGCTTTTACAGTTACGGAAAAGGGCTAGTGTCAGTGAAGTGAAGTCAGTGCCTTGCAGTTTCACCCTTTTCCTTCCTAAAGCTGCATGTTTTGACTCCCTGTTTCACAGGGTGTGTGGCCTGTCGGATGCCATGGTGAGCTTGTTCAGGGAATTAGCCTAGACAAAAGCTAATCAGTAGTTTGCTGACTTAGATTTCTGTCCTACTAGCTTCCAAATTAGTTCACTGAGCACTGGTGAAAGTATTAAAGATAGGGCAAGAACATCTGGTTGAGGGGGAGAGGAAAGAAGTTACATTGCTGTAGCACCAAAAATTTAGATCAGCTTAAGTTGTCAGGGAGCTATGAGTACAAGTAATGTCTGTAAATCTTATGGGTCAAATATGGATATTAAATGCAAACTCAAGTAAATCTGTTGCAATGAAAGTAGGAGCTATTTTCACTTCAGTTCACAAAAAACCCCCTATTCTGTCATTTATAAAAGTGAAAAGCAATGGTGTTGGTTTGTTCATTTCTTCTGTAAGAAGTGGTAGCATGTTTTTAAAAAACTTTCTACCATGTTTTTGAAAAATAAAATGTTTCTGTGAAGCAGACTTTATTCCAAGATCCATTTAAAAAGTAATTTTCCCTTTTCTTTGACTAGGACTCAATTACAGAAGAAACTGTGGAGCTTTTAGAGCCTTATTTGGATATGGAGGATTATAATTTTGAGACTGCTAAAAAAGTCTGTGGGAATGTAGCCGGTCTTTGCTCGTGGACACAAGCAATGGCTTACTTCTATGGTATTAATAAAGAAGTTCTTCCTCTTAAGGTATTTCATATTACCATTTTTCTGAAGGATGACTATAGTTGCCTGGAAAAAAGCATTGTGTTATTTTAGCTAAAAAAGGTAATGAGTTACAAGAGATTCTTGGTTCTTCACATCCAGTTGTGAAGTTAAGCAAGAGGTTAAATATGTCCTGGCAATTTTTTCCCCTTACACAGCTGCCCTGTAGTACAGTTGTTACTTGTGTGAACAAAATCAATTTTTGATGGGAACCTAAGTACACAGGTTCTTTATAGAGCCTGACTATCTGCAAGTGGGAGATACCAGTACTGTCTCTGCTCTTGGACTCAATGCCAGGCACTACTGTTTCAAGAAAATGTCTCTTCAGTCCTAATAATGAAGGAGCATACTCATTGTGGTCTTGGTAGAATCTGGGAGAGGAGAGACTGTTCTTGGCACAGAAGGAGTCTTTAATGGTTTTAGCTGGAATTCAGCTCTCTCAGAAAACTTTGGAATGTCAAACTGCTATGTATAAGTGTATATATAATGAAGTAAGTAGTTACCTGGCATAGAATTCTGTTGTAACATTGAACCACAGTAGAAGGGATCAGCTACCATTGTCTGCATTCCTACAGATAGCTTTATTGTCTTGGAAATGTTTCATTTATGAGCATATTGAAAAAAAAGGAGTTTGAATATTTAAATAACGATTTATAACCATTGCCTCTGCAACGGATTTTATGGCTCTTTTCTGAAGAAATACATTCAATCAGTTATGCTTCCACTGTACTTACGTTCAGTTTCCTATTAAATAAGCCGCTGTGTCAATGGCATATTCAAAATTCTTGGCATACCTAGACAGATCTGACTCTAATTTGTTGAAAGCATGATATTTTTATTCAAGAAACTGATAGAGAAGACCATATTTCTGTGATATATAAGTAGTAATTTCCTTTTCAAATAATAAGGTGTTCACTAATGAAAACAAAATTTGAAATGTGGCTATTGAAAGCTATAAAAGAGAGCAAGACCTGGGGGAAATAGTGGCTTTATGTGCAGATGCAACTCTAAAAGCTGCAGAAGTGCTCTTGCAGTTTTTATTTAAATATATATGACTTAAGATTATGTATAAATTTAACTTTGTATTCAAGCATTTACATTCTTGTCACACTGCAGCTGATAAAAACTAGAACACGTATTTCTTAGCAAAGTGGTGCCTATTGTCAGGTATAGCAACCATCACAAATATTTTAAAGCTAAATACGACACGGGGAGGAAGTGTTTGAAGTATGCAGGAGATGTTGCAGAAAGCACTGGAGTGATGCTAAGAGCATAATTGGAAATAAATGTACAATTAAACTGTGTAAAGTACAAGCACAGGCTAAATTATCCAGTGCTAAAAGCAGGTTTACTGAGTGAATTCATCAAGCTGTTTTATCCTAACTGCTGTTCTAGGAGATAAATCTCCTTCAGTACCTGCAAAATCTATCCAATATATTTTTGAATTGCATCTTAACTAAGACGCAGTGCCTCATTTATTTTAAATGGGACAACTTGAGAAAACTAATTAATAGTGACTTATATTATGGTAAATATAGTGTGCAAAAATTAACTAATTCCTAGAAATGGATACTTACATTCTTTAGGTATGTGATCTGCAGCATAAGGGTCATTAGTTAGAATCAAATGTAGAAAGTCTAACCAAATATTGCTTGCACAGCAAATACAGTGCTGTGTAGCTGCTTATTGTACAGTAGTAACCATGTGTGTGCTACTTTCCTATAAACCTTCTGCACCTCGCTAGCCATTCCTCTCTGGTTGTTACCTAGTAAACAAGCCTGCTGGATCAACCTGGTAATTCTGAATCTGCTATTTACCCATTAGTTGAAGAATATAGCAATGCAATGAAGAAGCTCTGGCTTTTGCTGTGATTCTGTTAGCGTCCAATTAAAATAGTGTGTATAGGGTTATAATTTCCCTTACAGATGTCTCCAGTGATTTTAATGAAATTCTCTTTAGGCTGTTGTGATGATCAAGGGAAGTTTGTCTTCTGCTTATAAATTCTGTTTGATATTGAGGATTCTCCCCATTAAACTGAGTTTTAAATATAAGGCTTTATTGCCTTTTCTGCTTTCACTTGTCTCCATGCTGAACTGAAAACCACAGCAGGCAATAAGAGGAAATCTTGCACCTGAGGAAAAGGTAACAGTCAAGAAGTGTCAGAATTTGGTGGTCATCCATTTTAAAAAGTGTGTCCTTGTCAAGGTGACATCAGGAAAACAAGCATTCAAGTTTGAATTCAAGGCCCATGATAAGTGGAAGGAAAGAATACACATCTGGAGAACGAAGGGGAGGATTATATCACCTAACAAAACAGATTGAACTCAGGATGCATAACTGAATGAAAAAAATGAAGAATCTTTCAGTAGCTAGTAGAGGCTCTGAAAAGCAGATAGGAGGCATGATCTCTGTGTCTTTTCATTGTTTTAATCCCAAGAAATGACCAGTGACAGCGAAGAAAGAGGCCAAGATTTTTATTAATGTCACTCTGCATGGATCTGTTTACATGTGTAGGTGTATACGTATGTATATGTGTATAATGTTTTCGATTGGTGGAAAAACATTGATTTTGTAATGTCTGCAAAACCTGTGTATATGTTTGCCTTTCTTATAATGTTTCCTTAAATAATGATGAATCCCAAATTATCATGATATTGAGGCTCTGAAAAAGATGATACAAAACCAGTGGAATGTCTGTCTGAAAAATCTGCAGTGATCCGGGTCAGGAGCAGCTTGAGATTGCATTTCCATGAAGAGCTGTCAGTCAGATGCCGTGTGCCCATGACAGGACTGAAGCAATAGGCAAAGGTGGCCAGCCAGCACACCCGTAGTGTCTCGTGAGCAGAGTGAGAGTGTCCAAGTGCAAGAAGCCTTCTGGCCTGGTCCAGCAGTAGTGAGAGCTCAATGGACTGTAAGAACAGTGAACTTGGAAAGCTAAAATTCCTGAAATGAGAGATGCTAGGAAGGCTCCAAATCTTCCTTACCTGTAGTCAACTATAAAGTTTCAGATGCTTTTTTTTTTTCTTATATGTTCTGCTCCTTCTAGTAACATTTTCTGAATTTACCGAGCAGCAGCTGCTCTTCAGAGTGATCTGGGGTTGGTCTGGGCATTCCATTCAAGAGTGGGAATAGCATTAAATTGTGTGAGATTTTTATTGGAGAAGGCATTTTTATTTAAATGCCTTCTTGGATGAGGGCCAGATATACTCAGTGCTTTGCAAAATTGAGTTTGCAATGAATCAATGAGAAATTTACGGCTATGTCAATACTAATAAATTAAACAGTACTAAGGATTTTTTTTACACATTGGAAAGTGATCATCTGCACTATTAAATTCTTAGAATGATCCCTAGTGTGAATTTGGTCTTGGCTAAGCAGCATTTTCTCAGCAGTCTCTGGGCACCTTTCACGAACTAGTTTGATCCAATGACCATTTCTGTGAGACTGTTTGCATGCAGCCATACTGTTTTAGAGGCTGGGAAAGCTTTATATAAGCTAGTTAACCTGAGTGCCAGAGAAAGGTCCTGGGCATGTTTAATTTAACACTATAGCTGTGGACTGTAATTATGTGCTTATTTGTGCTGGTTTTATGTGGAATGCAGAAAGGTTGAAAGGGGCAAGATCATCTCACCACCTCTCTGAGTCCTCTCTGAGGGTAACTCAGAAGATGGCAAAATAGCTGCTTAACAATTTAGTCCATAGTCCTTGCTGGCACAGGTACTTTGTCCATATTGCTCCATGCAGATAGCAGGTAGAAGTACTGGCTGGGGCAGATATTGAGAAGATTGTCTATATGGTTCCCCACAATGCCAATGGCAAGACAAGGCTGAAGCTGCTGCTCTCACACAAGCTGAGGTATTTTCTAGTGTAGTCCCCCTCCCAGGAGTGCAGATAAGAATGTGGATCTCATGTCTTGAATCCTCATGATTCATTCACATAAAATCCATTTATTCAGACTCTCACACTGCATCCAACTGGAAAAAACTCTGAATCCTTGCTTGGCTGTGTGACTCAGAGCAATGAAATGAAGGGTGTGAAGCTTGTTCACATAGCAGTGCCACTAAAATTAGAAAGGCCACAGTGGTTCTTTGTGATAGGGAGACACATTTCCTTCCTGCCTGTAGTTGGCTGGAAATCTTTGAAGCTGCTTGCAACAATAATAGCCTTCTTGTACAGAAGATTCTCCTTGGCAGCAGAACTTGCCTCCTGCTTTCATGGCAAAGCTCTGCAGAGGAAGCTTGCCAGCCAACCTGCCAGTGATGTCAATACAAAAACCGTGTTTGTACCCATATAGTTTTGAAAAATGGGGTTAGAAATAAAGGCAGGGAGAGAGCAAGTGGTGATGACTTCATAGGGTAATCTGAAACAGGTGGTCTTTCTGCCTTTGGGAATCATGTAAATTGGTCATTCCGTTATGTTAGCAGTCATTGTCGTGCAACCAACCATTATTCATCTCATGATTAACCAGCCTACAAATGAAACTAATACCAAAATGTATTACAATTTTGTTCTGATTACACTAAAATTGGCTGAAAACTTTGGTTAAATTTTCTATAAAATAATTTCTTATTACAAGTCATTTTCTAGAGATGCTGTGAGGTCCTGTGTATACAATTTTGGAATGTTTTTTCTGTGTATACAATTTTGGAATGTTTTTTTTTCGTGTTAGAATACAATATACTTTTTCTTTGTACTCATCTGAAATGTTTTTTCATTGTACCTACAGCTTCAAAGCTGGTAGCCTCTTAAGAGCTTTTAAGAACTGGGAAGTCTATTTTATCAGTCCTTTGCACCTTTGTGGTTAGTTTATTGCTGCACAGAAGTCTGTTTTTCATACTTACAAGGCATCATTGCTCATATGTGTTGGGAATTCACATGGCCATCCTTTTCCACTGAGGTTCACATCCGACTGTGATAAATGTCAAGGTGAAATATGAATCCACACAGCCAGCTCTAAGTTCTTTGTTGTTCCAGCTGTTCTGCCTAAGCTGTTCTTCCCAGCTCTCCCAAGGATCCTGTTCCCTGTGTAGCCTCACTATTTGTCAGCTGGGTGTGGAACAATATGTCACAGCTTTGTTTTACTCGCATTTTTAGGCCTCATGGAATTTAAGGATAAGAGTATGCTCTGTACATGGGAAGGGCTGGGCACGGGTGAGGTAGGACAGAGAGGGCTGGTGCAGGGCTTTTGCTGTATCTCAGTAAGAAAGGCCTGACAGGAGATGGCTTAATAAGGTACTGCTTTCATAAGACAGAATAATAAGAGATGTTTATAATAGCTTGAATGACCAAAAGAGAGAATTTTCTCTCCATGGGCAGGATCCGCTCTGCGCAGCATGCCTTAGGAAGATCTATCCAGGCTCTGTCTGATGCTGCATGAGCCTGGGGTGCCCAGCATCTGAAAGGATGTAAGATTTACTCATTCTCAATGTTCCTTTTCTTATTATGGATCTTTTTAAAACAGTTATCTTCAGCCATTTGTTGTCGGGTCTCTCTTATTAAGATCCAGAAGGAGCTCTGCACTGTGTGTATCTTTGATACCTCCCCACCTCTTCCCTGGTGCAGGACACAGTAACACTAAATCCTCTACTCAGAACTTGTCAAGTTTCATATTTGTAATAAAACAGGTTTTACAGAGTCTTGGTTTCCATCCTCATAACTCTGAAAGCAGAAAAAATAGAAATAAGATGCATGATATTTAAACAAGTGTTTTAAATATTCAGAGTAAATGGAAGCAACCTTTTTCTCTAAGTGTGAATTTCATAAGAACTTTGTCAGTCTCTAATCCTTTGCAAACATATACTTGGAAACATGCTCTGAATTCGCAGAATACTTTTCTTCCCCTGTTAGGAATAGTCAAGTTAAGAGGCCACATTTAAATGACTGGCAACACATCATTCAAGTTTATATAGAAAAGTCTCTAGAGTTTTAGTTTCCACAAGAGCAAAAAATGTGTTTGTTGTATTTTTATTGTAGAAGATATTAATGAGAAAATAAAGGAGAAGAGTAGGTGCCATTATCTTTACTATTGTCCATGAGGACAATGTTAATTTTCTTTTGCATTGAGAATAAATTACAGAAAACATTGTATGGATTGCTTTTTATATCTGGTACACAGCTATTTCAAGTGTATTGTGATTTCAAATCATTTATCGTTATGTGATCAATAGATCATTTTGAAAATAATTAAAGTATTTTAAGACTGCATTGAATATCTTTAGTGTTATGCCTGTGTTCATTTCAGGTTGAAAAGTAAAAAAAGAAAAAGACTGCTGTCATCCTAAACATATTATTTTTAAAAGTACCCAATCCATTGCAATATGTGCCTTTAAATGAATGTCATTTGCTCTTGCCAAATGATAGGTAGTAACTGCTTTTTACTTTTAAATGTTTGTAGGCAAATTTAGCCTTGCAAGAGGGAAGACTTGCAGCTGCCCAAACGGAACTGAATAATGCACAAATTCAGCTGGATGAGAAGCAAAAGGAACTGGATGAAGTACAAGCCATGTATGATAATGCTATGAAAGAGAAGCAGGCCTTACTTGATGATGCTGAAGCATGCAGAAAGAAAATGAACAATGCCACAGCTCTGATTGAGGGATTAGGTGGAGAAAAGGTACTGGCACATATGAGTAGGTTTGCAGCATAAAGCAGGTGCTCAATTTTGAGAATACTCCATGATGATCATTAGTAGTCCTAAAGAAATTCAAGGCATGGTGACATCTCAGTATTATATGACACTTTATTTTAGTTATATATATAGTTTTTGCTTGAACTTAATGTATCTAAAAAGGAAAACAATTTCTTGTGTTAACTTAATTCTTGCATATGAAGATTTATGTCATACCATATGGCTTGTATTGGGATAAAGTTCAGATTTAAAGCCAAGGAGCCAAGTTCCTTTTAGCTTTAGTAAGAGAAATTAAGCTTAACCTAAATAACTGCCCTAAAATATTTATAGGAAGGATTACTCTCTTTCTCACCAAGTATACAAGAATAAGAATTAGAATCTTGATTAATTTCCTGAATTATACTTGAAGTTCAGATTTCTACTGGAACCTATTGTAGAATTATTGATTAATTGTTTTCCTTTGCACTGCGCTTGAAATTTACCTTTCCTGTGCATATTTTTCTGGCTTCAGCCTAAAGGTGTCCAGAAGAAGCAGGTTACCTTTTTTTTTCTCATCTGATTATTTGCTTTGATAATTCTTTGGTTGATTTCCAACAGAGTCAAAATTGATTTGACTTCAACCATTGTGTCCTGTGAGGCCAGGACTTCAGAATTTGTTTTCTTAGCTGTACTTAAAAATATATCAGTCAAAAATGTTAGATGCTTTATCATAGTTTTTCAGTGAATTTCTCTATTTAAAAGCAACACCAAAATAGGCACTTAGAGCGCCTTATTGCAGGGTTTCCGTTCTACTTTTGAAAATTCAGAAAAAAAATTGAAAGACTGTGTATGGCACTTGGAGCCTTGGGCCAAACTGACACTGGCTTAAATGTGTATTTTCTAAATTTAAAACATGTAGGCTCTGGCCAAGACTGCATACAGAGTGGTTGGCAGGGAACAGAAATCTGGAGAGAAAAGAATAAGTAAAACTCAAAAATATTATTCAGAAAATCATAGAATCATGCAATAATTGAGATTGGAAGGGACTTGTGGAGTTCATCTAACCCAACCCCCTGCCCCATTCAAAGCAAGGTCAAATAGAGCAGGTTGCTCAGAGCATTCTCCTGTTGCATTTAGAGTATCTTCAAAGACAGAGACTCCACAACCTCCTTGCAGTCCTTGACCACTCTCACTGTAAAAAAGTTTTAATGTGTGTTTAATTGGAATTTCTTGTATTTCCATTTGTGCCCACTGCCCCTTGTCCTTTCACTGGGTATCACTGAAAAGAGTCTGGCACCATCTGCTTTACACCCTCCCATCAGGTATTTGTACACATTGATAAAATTCCCCCTGCACTGTCTGTTTTCAAGGCTAAACAATCACAATTCTCTCAGCCAAGGCTGCCTTCGACCTTTGCATCAGCAACTAGTTCTTGTTTGCAAGTCTGAGGCTCAGCAAACCACATTCCCTCATTAATCCCCAGTTACCTGTGTTAATAATTTTTTGTCAGTGTACTCCTTAAAATCTCCTGGATTGCCTGTGTCTTGCTGTGCTGTCCATTCAGATGCTATCAGGATGGTTAGTCGCCCATGTAGAACAGTGCCTGTGAATGAGAGGTTTCTTCCCATTGTCAGAAAAAGACCTCATCTACTTCTTGCTAGTCATGTTGTCTGTAATAGAGACATACACAACATCACCTGTGTTGCTCTGCCCCCTAATCCTAACCAATAAGTTCTCAACTGGCTCACTGTCTATCGCAGAGTCTCAGATGCAGAACTCTGTGCTTTCCAGCTGCTCTCACATGAAAGAAAAGTCTCACCTTCCCAGCCTGTCCTGCCTCAAAAGTCTGTGTACACCTGTTGCAGCACTCCAGTTGTGGAAGCCTTCCCACCATGTCCCACATGATCCCCATGACATCCTGACTCTGCAACCACATGCAGACCTCTAATTACTCGTTTGTTCTCCATGCTGTGCACGTTAGTGCACAAGTATTTCAGAGAGGTGCCCAGCTGTGCTAATTTCCCAGAAACAGTATGAAAGCTATTCCCACGTTCTGTCTAGTAGGCACTTCTTTGTTTATGTGGATGTGCTTGGGGTGTTCCTCCATTAGCCCTGTTTATTGATTACAAAGTCCCTACTGTTTATATCGCCCCACATGTTTTGTTTGCCAGCTCCACTTCCTCATGTGATTGTTGGTCATCCTCTCCCTTTCACTTCATTCTTCCTTTAAAGCACTTCTTACCAGTTGGGCCAGCTTGTTAGCAAAGGTGTTTTTTCTCCAGGTGGTTGCCATCTCTTCCAAGCAGACTTCTACTACTGAGAAGAATAATTTAAAGAAAAAATACTTCTGGTTTGAAGGACAATTATTTATGAGAAAGAGATAAATTCTTCATATTAGTTTTGTGCCTGCTTTACCTAACTTCTTTATAATTTTCTACATACAGCTTCGTTGGACAGCAAGCAGCAAAAACTTTCAAAATCAAATTATTAATTTAGTGGGGAATGTTCTTCTGGCTACTGGATTTCTCTCTTACTCTGGACCTTTCAATCAGGAGTACAGGAATTTGCTGCTCCAATTGTGGAAGAAAGAGATGGACAACAGTCAGATTCCATACAGTAACGTAAGTGTTCATGCTCTGTCCTGACCTTACTCTTTGCCTTGCAAAGAAATGATGTGCAGAACATCCCATTCTGGAAAAGTACATAATTGGAAGATTATATATTGGCTGTCACATTCCATCAAATTTTTAATAAAGAAAAAAATACGAACAGTTGACAACTGAGCTTCTGAAGCAGTATGTTTTAAAATCCTCATTATACTGTCATGCATTGCAAGATTGGTATATAAGCCATCACTCTGACAAATCTAAGAGAGATGCTGTCTGAGGTCAGCTGCCCTGGAAGGAAATTGTGTAATATGGGAAATGAAGTAAGCATTTACCAGCTTAGAACAGATTTACCTTATCATATGAGGTTCTATCACATAGTCTCTGGTTTTGCCCATAATTAATGCTTTTTTGCAAATACCACGTTGTGTCCATAACTTCAGCCATAAAGTCAAGCAAACCAGCCACACCTAGTATTTGCTGAAAGTGGAAAATACATATATTGAAGAAAACACCAGTTGTAACTGTCTCCGTCAGCATTTTAAGTTATCCCCTTACAAGGAATAACTTGTGATTATGTGCTGGAGAATGCCAGTCCACACCTGGTATTGCTGTGGCCATATAGTTTTCCAGGCAGTCTTTGAAGCAGCAGCTCCCAGGTTAGACCCATAGGAGGTGCAGAGGTGGAGAGGAGTCTGCGTTGGGTGGGAGTTATGCCCCGGTCAACTTCCAGGGACCCAAGAAGATTTACCCTTTTTACACTTTTACCACCTGCAGTCTCATGTGCTGCCACTAAAAATCTGCTTTCTCTCTTTCTCTGTCATACCTGTGTACCTGCAGCATTTAATTTAGTTTCATTTGAAGTGCCTTGTTGAAATTATTAAGTTAAACAAAACCTGGATTTTGTAAGTTTGGTTTATACCACTTCAGCTTCCTCCAGTCTAAGCTCTTAAATCTGTTCACATCTGTCACCACTGAGTCTGTTCTCAGGGAGTCTGACATTACAGCTTCTCCTCAATTGGCTTAAGTCTGTGCTGGCAGAGGTGGCCTAAAATGCAACAGAGCTAGGGTACCATCATACAGCTTCAGTTCCCTGCCACACAGAATCACAGAATAGTTTGGGTTGGAAGGGACCTTCAAAGGTCATCTAGTCCAACACCCCTGCAATCAGCAGGGATATCTTCAACTGGATGAAGTTGCCCAGAACCACATCCAGCCTGGCCTTGAATGTCTTCAGGGATGGTGCATCCACCACCTCTCTGAACAACCTGTGCCAGTATTTTACACCCTCATTGTGAAGAATTTTTTCCTCACATCCAGCCTGAATATCCCCTCTTTTAGTTTAAAATTGTTTTCCTTTTTTTTAAATTACCCGTCATCCTATTACAACAAGCCCTGCTAAAAAGTCTCTCCCCATCTCTCTTATAGGCCCCTTTTAAGAACTGAAAGGCCACAGTGAGGTCTTCCCAGAACCTTCTCTTCTCCAGGCTGAGCAACCCTAACTCTCTCTACCTTTCCTCACATGCTCCATCACCTCATATATTACCTTTAATAAAGTGAACAGCCTGCATGCTGGTACTAAGATACAGGGCAGTTTCCTTTACGGGAATCTTGTTCTTTCTTTCTACCACTATCTGCCCCAGGAGTGCTGGACCTGGCAGCTGTTTTGGTGCATTATCTTTCTTTGTGGCCAGCAGCAGCCTTATTGCTATTCCATGATTTTTAGGAGGTCTGTCCAATACTCTTCCTTGCACCTGGAAGATATATTCGTCCTGAAAGCAGGGTTTAGTCCATAATAATGAAAACTCTCTTTCTGAGCAATCTGCCCAGGTTGCCTTCTGCTTGGTTTTGTAAATACCCAAGTATATTTTCTCCAGCAGTAAAGGTTGTAGTTCTTACTGTCAACGCAGGAGTGGAGGCATTAAGCTCAAATGGCTCCTGTCCTCAACTGTCAAAGCTTTTGACAGAGCAGGTGCTGCTGGAAAGTGCTAGGAGTAAGTGAACAACATGTGTACAACGGTGGCTGCACCACTGTGAAACAGCTGAAGGTAGATTAGTACCCCTGCTGCACCCTCTTTCCAGGTTCCTGGGGGCTTTGACACTTAAATGTATATTAGGGAGACCTCTTTGCCATGGGAGATTTGTCATGATGTTCATATCATAGAAGTTACTTGTGAATATTTTTATTATTTTTGTTTTACGTTAGGTAGTGCATAACGCTTCTTGTAAATGTGATTAACCTTGAGTTGACAGCGTGAACCTCACAGCCCAGCCCAACTTGTGCTATGACTTACAAAGAGAAATGATTTTGACTTGCCCAGCAAAGGGATTTGAAAGCTCCTGATGATAAGTAATATGTAATCCAAGATGGATTTATTAATAAAGCACTAGTAGCAGTGCAGTCTCAGGCAAGATTCTTTACCGGTGTGCTGTGGGAGTTATCCTACATTTATCCTACATACATTCATCCCAGGGAGGCTCTATCTCAAATTCAGAGTATAAAATGTTCTTAAAAGCTACTTACCTTAGGGAATATTTGTCAAGTTTATACTGTTTAAGGATAAGAACTAGGATGTATAATGTCCTTAGAAAGCAAGACATTAAGAACTGAAATTCTGCTTCTGTGAGCATGTTCGGACCACATTACTACTCAGCTGCATCCTTCAAAATTTGAGGAATACTTTTTGATTGTTTCTGTGCTGCTTTTTTTTGTTTTCATATGGACAGGTTAGACACAGGATGCCAGAATAACAGAATAACTAGTTTCAAAACATAATTACCACTCTGTTTAGATAGTTACCGTTAAAGACAGGATTGTGATTTCAATGATACTCTATGGAAGAGAGTTTTAATTTTTTATGGTGAATTAAGTACTCACAAAAGGCAGCATATGGGCTTCTCTTGATACTTCACACCACAGGAAAGCAAGCAGCTTTGCAGTTCAAGCAAAAGGCTTGACATCTGCCTTACTTTGTCACAGACTAACTGGCTGTGGGTGTATGAGTCATTTCAGCGCAACAGTTTAAAGAGAACTGTTTAAAATTAGCTATCTATCTGTGTAGTTAGGCACTTAAATTATCTAAGTTTCAGAGTTGCAGAGTGACTGATACTTCCTGCTGCAGTAAGAAAAAAATTCAAAGCTTAGAACCTACTATTCTGCTTAAAGAGCTAAGTATGGTTTTAGGTTCCAATTGCTGAAAATTTTGGCTATTAAATGCTTTACTGTCCTTTTAACAAATGGAAATTGGATTCTTAAAAGTTTCTCTTTTTCTCTTTTGTCTTCTGAGAATGGTTTGCGTAGCTTTGTTCAGATTCTTCAATAATCAGAGCAGTAAAAAAATCAAAGCAGCAAAAAAGCTTTTGAGTCTTTCAGCCATTGGTGTCACTAACTCTTATGATTGTATCGCAAGTCTGGCAGTATCTGAAATTTTGCTTTAGGCTTCAGATGTTGAATTATGTGATTCTTGCAGGACTTGTGGACCATTTCTTTCTTTTTAAAGACAAACTACAAATGTAGAAGTAGCTTATACAAAGGAATTCTTGAGTGAAAAATGTATAGAGAAAATTAAAAAAAAAAACTCTTCAAATTTATTCTGTTTAAATTCACATCATTATTAGGCTATTTTCTAATTTGGAGTGCTTGGTTTGTGATTTTAAGCGCTGTTTTCTTCACATAATTATTGAGAGGCCAGTCACTGTTCACAGTGAATAAAATAAAACAGGTTACTCAGTGTGTGCATATCAAACTCTATGAGATTATATGAGCTAGGAAGATTTTTGAACATGGCAGCAATAATTTTCTATTATGGTTCATGATTATTGATCTGTAGCACATCTCCTTTTTCTTGTCTGAGTCTCCCACAAGTCATCCTATATTTATTGGAATATACTTGGAGGGTAGTTTACAGCTTTACAGCAGGAGGAAGCTCTTGTGCCCAAGACAACCCTTCCTCTTGAGCTGACAGAAAAAAGAGTTTGCCAATACCAAAATCAGCTTGTTGTTAGATATTGGACAGGCTTCAGAATTTCTCCAGCTCTCTTCGATGGACATCAAAGCCTCAACAGACTTCACTTTCATTATTGCACAACAATGATTTAGTCACTGAACTTTAAAGAAAGGAAATGATAACTACCAAATACATTCTATCAATCATGCATTATGATCAGAATAAGAAGAAATACCTTCCATCAAACATTTTTATATAGCTCCTCTAACTGGTACTGATTTGTAATTGCATATTTTCTGTTAGGACCTGAACCTTACTGGTATGCTTGTTGACAATACTACAGTGGGTGAATGGAATCTCCAGGGTCTGCCAAATGATGACCTTTCAATTCAGAATGGCATAATTGTCACAAAAGCATCTAGATATCCTCTGCTGATTGATCCACAAGGTCAAGGAAAGATCTGGATTAAAAATAAGGAGAAGAATAATGGACTCCAGGTAAATAGCTCATTTAATATTTTTTATGAATGTGTCATGTCACATCATAGTTAGCAATGCAAACTATTTATTCTGTCGTCGTACTTTGGCCATACGTAATTTAAATCTGATGTTTATGGTATATAATTAGGCAGAAATTAAAATAAGACTGATGCAAAATCTGTGACCTTTCAGTCTCAGGGTGAAATAACTTTTACTGCTTCGTCATGTCCCAGACATTTTGAAGAGCAAATTGGATTTTTATGTTATACCATATCTATTTTTATGATGAATCTTTTAAATTTTTTGTGATAGAAAAAGAGGAACTTAGAGGGAAGTAAATGACTTACAAAATTAAGACCAGACAGTACTAGGAAGTTGGTACTGCATGGCAATTACATTTTAGGGTAATCATTTTAAGAGGATAATAAGGAAAAGGAAAAGGGAGGCATTGAAAGCAGAATGGTGTCCTGAGGTAGAATGGAAATCTAGTAATCTTTGAAGCATATCAAGCACAAAGCCCAAATTTAGGCTGTATCTTGATGATTAAATGTGATATGCTTTATTGTGATAAAAATATTCATGGCTTAATTTATGCACCCTTCTCACTTTCTATCTAACAATGCATCCTATTTGGGACCTGGGTCCTCTATTTAATTTAAAACTTATTTTTCCCCTTCTAATTAGCCTACCCTCCATAATTTTTTTGCAACAATATCATTAAGATGGGTTATGATAACGATCTAAACATCTGATACATTTTCAGGCCAGATCAAGCATGATACTAAAGAGTTAGCTGTTAATAAAACAAGCCCGTCATACAACTTTAGATTATCACATGAATGCCAAGTACACTGTCTTCACTCGAAATGAGAGTGATGGATAAGAAAAGGAAACTGAGATGGATGATGACATCTGCAGAGCTGATGTCATCATGGTGATGTCATTAACTAAATACTTAACCTTCTGGAGCTTGATATAGATCTATATTTCCTAGCACTGTTAAGAACAGCCCAACATACAATCCCACACCAAATCCAGTTTCTGATAAGTTGATTGTGTTCAAAAAATAGTGTAGAAACACAGCTAGAAATGGGAAGTATTGACTGAGAAGAGACAGAAAAATAATGTATAACATTCAAAGATCTTGCAAAAATGGATGCCTTTATTAAAAATATGATGAAAAGCTCTTCTTGAACATGAGTTGTATTCACAGAAGAATTTATGTGAATGTGACAGCATGAAATCTACTGTCTTACAGTAGATAACATGGCTTCCTCTACATCAGACGTTACTTTGGCTACCAAATTTGGATCAAGAAACACTAGTGTGAGTAACCAACAGGAAACAGATAGAGAGAAGAATGTATCTCATATATTCAGGCTTTTCAGGAAAGACAGGCCAGGCAGATGGGGAGGCAGTGTAGCTATGTTATGTGAATGACTCTAAGATTTTATACGTAGGTTAAGTAAATAAAGATAATAAAGAAGTGTGACCTCCTATTCTGTTAAAGTTAAAGCAAAACTTCAGTTCATTTTAGCAGATGCAGGTGTTTGTCCCTAAAATGTAATCATTTGTGTAGATATCCCAGGATGAGTATAAGTTTTGAAAGTCGCAATATATTTTGTACTGTTTTCTATGTGCTTGCAAATGCATTCTATATTGTGAACTAATTTTCCTAGGTTACAGCTATGAACCACAAGTTCTTCAGAAGTCATATAGAAGACTGCCTGTCTCTTGGCCGACCACTGTTAATAGAAGATGTTGGAGAGGAACTAGATCCTGCTCTAGATAACGTCTTGGAAAAAAATTTCATAAAATCTGGTTCAGCGCACAAGGTAAAATAATTGTGGACATAAAATAAAACCCGATAGAACAGATGCTGGCTATCTGGTAGTCTGGATACTGCCGAGATTCACACCTTTGCAACACTTCAGAAAGATGAGTAGTAGACTTATGGGTTTGGGGTTTTTTACCCCTTAAGCAGAAAGTTTAAAAAGTGTAAATGAAAACATCATCTATTTTTCACTGCATAAAATACCTGTTTTGCTGAATTTAGTTTTTGAAATTTGAGTAATATGTTTTATTTTCAGGTCAAAGTAGGTGACAAGGAGGTAGACCTGATGAAGGGGTTTACCCTTTATATGACAACAAAACTGGCTAATCCTGCATATACTCCAGAAATTAGTGCAAGAACAACTGTGATTGACTTTACTGTTACTATGAAAGGGCTGGAAGATCAGCTCCTTGGACGTGTGATCCTCACAGAAAAACAGGTATCTAGTAGCTTACAGTATTTGTATAGAGGGAAGGCTTCAATATCTACGCCATGAGTGGATATATTGAATGTCTTAGTTGATATCAAATGCAAGAACAAAAATGTGAATGAAAGTTATGGGGCTTGTGCATTTGCTGAAAGACAATGTGGAGCTGGGTTTTAATTGAATGGAGGGACAAAAACATTTATTTTAAGATCTGGCCTTGGAAAGAGAAGAAAGAAAATTATTCATTAAAAATACATCACACGCATATACATGACATACATAAAGCATCTTTATTCCTTCATACATAGCAAAGGATACTTGTTCAGTCAGAAACCTCTTTTATTTTTAAATTCCTTTTTAAACTTAATTTGAATTACATGAAAAGTGCTTATGAACTCGAACTACTTTTGCCAGTCAGGCTCTAGTGTGCAAGGAGTTATGAGATTTTTAAGGAGCCTTAAACACTAACCTGACTCTGCTGTTAGTAAAATTTCTATTGATTACATGGAAGCAAATATAAGGAAGAAAATCCTCTCTCAGGCATTTCTCGGGAGTTTTATTTCCTAATATAAAATCTGAGACAGCCTCCACAATAATTTAATTCCTAGATTGTTCCTCTTTCTTTTTGTGTGATCTAATTTAACAGTCTGGTTATCCAAAAACTTAGGAGTCTATTCATCATAGGCACTGGGGACAAATGTGAGTTTTTTACTGTGTCAGTCATACCAATAAATACATGAATGTTATGGTCCTATTACACTGTAATGAAATATTTTCTTCCTTTCTCATTAAAGTGAAAGCACAGAAGTTGTATCTCATGCCAAATTGAATGACTTACTAATTTCAAATGGAACATTTCGTAATTGTGTCTTTGTGGGAAAAGTAACAAAAAATAAGGTTTGGATTAGCAGAGTTGCTACTTTCAGTAACTCAGGTAGGCTTGCTTGTGTCAGAGCAGTTCCCTACGTAAGTGAATTCATTCATCTTTCTTTGGCTTCCCAAAGCATGTTCTAACCAGTGTGCTTTAGTGGTGGTGTCATTTTCTTTGGCCAGCATCTTTTCTCTTTGCTCAAATGAGCATTCGCTGAAGTAAGGACTGGAATCTAAGTGCTCTTTCTTCAGTGTGACACTCGCAACCAGAGACTAGAAAATCATTGTTACGCCCAAACTTCCTGTGAATTGTTCCATTAAAAATGGAAAAGATGTAACAGCAGGTACTGAGAAAAAGCCACCCATTAGCAGGGTAGGATGGATGCTAGGGATTAAAAGCTTTTAATCTTTACTCAGGTAGATGCATATTTACGAAAGCAAAACTCATCTCTCTCTCCCTCTTCCACCCGTCTACCCACTTCCAATACCCTCGCTCCGTGGGTTTTTTTTTCCTGGACAAAACTGTTACAGAATTCATACTGAAGGTATGTAGAAACACTTAGATTGCATTTTGTGTCAAAAATATAGACACTGAAAAATCTTCATCCAGTGCTATGTACAAGCTGAAGAGGGCTGCAATGATAGGTGATTAGTGTCAGTACTACTTGTTGCACAGGGACATGGTTGCAGGTGATCAATATTTATTAAACTTCTTCCTTTGATATGAAGAAATAATAGTTGTTCTGTCCCTTCTGTCTCAATAAGAGACAGTGTAAATAGTCAAAGCCAATGGAGCTCTGACAAATTTAGTTCAAAGAAAAGACAGAGCATGAACAGGGAATCTAAAGAACTGGTTTTGTATTCCAAACAAAAGACAAGTTTATGATCACTGAACTAAAGTAATAGATTAAAAGAACCAAGACATTTCGAAAAATTGCTGTAGTGATCAATGAAATATATAATCAAAAATTGTTTATTCTTCTCAGCTTTAAAGGTTGCTCCTGTAACTATATGAAAAATAAAAAAAAAATCAGCATCTTTTTGTACTTTGATGATGAAGTTGCTGCCACTATTTGTGTTCAGAATGGCTGGGAGGAGGGGGTTGTTACAAATCTGATTGTGAGGTCCTCTTGCCAACAAAAGCCTGGCATCTACTGTATTTGTTAATTTTCTGTGAGATACTCTTTACAAACTTACAAATAGAATGGATAAGGTGCCTGTTCTTAAACAAAGCATATCCTTAAGTAGAATTTAAGCATGTACGTAAATGCATGTTTGAGTGTTCTGTAGAACTACTCCTTTTTGTGTAATTTTAATCTTTTCTGTGTTAATGGTAAAGAGGAGAAAACACAGAAAATTTGAAGCTGACCAACTGATGCTTAAGTCATTCTCTTCTTTTGGGATGCAGTTGTTCGTAGCTTCCACAGAGCTACATTCCACAGCCCTAGAATATATTACAAACAGGTTTCCAAATAAGCTTGTGAGAGTAAAGAAAATTGTCACTTCTTTGAAATACAGGAGAGCCTCTCGTGTACTGCATAACTCTGTACCTCTCTTTTTTTCTGTAACTTTGCATGCTGACAAAAATGAAAATAAACTGAAGCCCTGGGTATAGGTAGACTGGTGTTTTAACTACCCTTTTTCTTACAGGAAGGTTGACTTGATTGATCAAATAAAGGTAGCCAGCAAGAGTATCCCTGAGCTGTGTTGGACTGAGCAGTATAGATGCCTCATTTCACTTAGCATTGTGTTGACTTGCGTGTCATTGTTCCCTTGCCATTGTCTATCCTGTAGAAATACCATAAAAATTCCATATGACATAGGCAATTGCTATGTCTACTGAATTTCAGAAGCCACATATCCCACTGTGTTGCTTTTGCTGGTCAAGTTTTTTTGCCATGGTAAGAAAAAATAGCACACCCCATCCCCCCATACTGGAAAAAAAACCTAGCGGCATCAGTGGTTTTTTGAGTTTTATAGTGATTTGGGTAAATTATAAAGCCATCATTGTTACAACTTTTTATAAAGTAAGCATCCATCTATTTTAATTAATTCAGCATCCATCACAATGTTTTTACACAGGTAAATTTTAGGTATTAGAATTGCAGAAGTGACACCGATACAGAAAAGATATATATGCTGATATCAGTCCCATAGTTCACTTAAATTGCAAAATGTATTGTTTTGCAAAAATTATAATTGAGCAGGTAGCTTATAATGCAAATTGTGAGGTGTTTTCTAATTCTATTATTTTTAATAGAGGCTGGACTTTGTGTTACAGAATGTACCTCATACTACATACTTCTCTAAATTACTTTCCCTCTTTTGAAAAAATGATCAATTTTTAGATACCCTTCAGATGTTTTTTTTTTTATTCTCTGTTTTTTTCTTATTCTCTGTTTTTTTCCTTCCCTTCCCAAGATGGATCTTTGCTTTGTGTTTTAATCATGAAGGCTTAAAGAATAGCATATAATAAAAACCAGACTTGTTTACTGAGAATCTATAGACATTCTATCCCACGGCAACCATTTATAAAACAATTGCAGTGTAGTTGCTGTTCAATATACTCCAGTATACCATCAGGGTATATTGAAGCTACACAAAATAATTAATTTTCTTTTGTGCTTTAGAGGAAAATAATTACAAGATCTAACACTGAATCGATGTTACAGTATTAATCATCTGACATCAACCATAAGGTAATTTTGCCTCCTTTATAGATGCAGCTGGAAATGGCTTTAAAGCTAGACTGCTTTTCTGGTCTTTCTTGACCACTGTTGGAACAGAAATGTCTTGACAGCATAATTAATAGAACATTACTAACATTAAAATGCAGACCATGAAACCGTCCACATGCCATGTAAAATGCTGTGTCTTTTTGACATAAACCCCAATTTTGAAGCAACTATGAAATTCTCTTATTTCATTTTCAGCAAGATGGAGAATTAAAGTTCATATTTAATACATGAGTACTTTAGTAGTTTAAGGGTAATCTGGTAAAATGCAACGTTATACTGGGTATTCCATGGAGATTTTAAAAAATCAGAACATTCTGTAATCTTGACATATTTGAAGTTCTTAACATTGGTGATTTGCAAGGCAGCTTTCATGAAACATATAATCTTCGTGAAGTACTTTTTCAGTAAATTCTGTTACCTCATTTGAACAATGTCATCAGAAATTTCCCAGGACATCTTCAAGCACTTTTCTTAATGAATGAAAAGCATGAATCCAGTTCAGTGTTGGTGTTCACTTCTCTCTTAGACGTTTCTCTAAATTCATCCACCGGTACTATTTTTTCCTGAAACAAAGAGTGTAACAGTAAGTTTCCAGTAAGTTGATTATTGTACTTTCGTCCAGTTTGACTTAAAGAACTACTTCATCTTGTTAATTCATTCAAAACTCTGCCACTCAAAGCCAACATAAGTCTTTCATTATGCCTAACATCTTTGCAGGAGCTGCACATGATTCATTTTATTATCTTTCAAAATTTTGTTTCCAGCCTTTGAGACCTTGTAGGACACCTTTGGTCATGGTGCCTTTCTTTTATTGTCTTTTTCTGTTCTTGAGAGTTAAGACTTGATATTTCTCCTTTGTCTTAATTTCTCCTTCAAATATTTTTAAATAGGTTACAAATCCTGCTCAACTGAAGCATTCAATTGTCTTAAGATTTCTAGTTTCTCAACACTCAGAAGTCAAAATCACTTCAGTCACGAAGCTGGTTTGACCATTAGGTCTTCTGTTCCACAACCATATTTTTCCTATGTTTTCTCTCTAAGAATGCCTACGTCACTCACTGGGCAGGCTGCATGGCACTCATCTTTTGAGCAATAATGGAGCATCTCCATCCACATCTGAATTATTCTTTTGCATGCCTGAATTTGAGTTATGTATAATTTTCTATAAAAAGCTAGCTGTTCTTTGTTCAGAATTACCCTCCATAAAAAAGGTTTGGTACTACACAAACAATTCCTTCGTAAGTGCAGAATGTTTGTTATGTTGGACAAATCCCATTTTCAATAAAAGCATGGGCTGCATGGGTCCAGTTCTGTGCTGTTAGTGGATGCGTACACTTTGAAACTTTAGGTGAGGGTGGTTTCAAAATTCTTAACATTATACTACTTTGAGTGACTGATTTCCAATCTGAAGTGACTGCAACATAGTGTGAATACATATAAGCTAGTTTTCAGGTAGTTAGCCCACCTCTGGGCATCCGTCTATTGCACCTACAGAAAGTGCAGTTTGACATAATCATGTTGTCAGGACTCGTGCCAAGAGCTTGACCTCTGGAAAGCTGAGAAAAGACTAACAACCTGCATTGAAAAAAGTGTATGTTTAATAAGTCTGTTTCCATAACATTTACTGATTGAAGAAGAAAATCAGACAGGTCATGATTGCTTGGAGCTGGGAAGCAGTGATTTATCAGGGATGTCACTTGGAGCTGGAGAAGGCTTCGGGGTTAGGATGAAAAATCTTTTTGAATCAATTTGTTCCCATCCCCACTCCTATTGATGAATGGCAGACTTTCTTTCTTTGGTCTTGATTTATCCTAATTTACTTTTCTTATCTTCCTTGCAAATAATGCTGAACTTTACTGTAGAGAGGGGATTGCTTATTTTTGTGTAGTTTTACCCTTTTCCTCCTTAGCCTGGTCTTCTTTTCCTGAGAAGAAGCTTTGTGTAGGAAGCTTCTTTTATTTTGAGAAGAGCCAAAATCATGCCTTTTAACCAATTTTGAACCTTTTTTTCAGCCAATTCAGAACCTAATATTTTTTCATAAAAGTATTTTCACTTTTTCAATAAATCATTTACTTTTTCTTCAGTAGTTTGCTGTGAAAATGCTGACTAACTTCAACTGATTTAACTCAAAACCTTCTAGCATCAAGTATGACGCAAACCAAAAGGGTGGCAGAATGATCAGCCACACTTACAGCTGCAGGATAAGGGCATATTATTTGGAGGTGCTGACTGCAGCATAGCGCAAATGAATTCGAGCTAGCTGTCAACTAGCTGACTCACATACAGGTAACATACAGGATCAGAGGACCTCAAACCAGGGTTAAGGTGCCAGCATGACAGTATTAGCTGACTGACTGCTGGGGAGCAAAGTTAGAAAGTTTCTTGGCTATAACTATAGCTATTTTCTCTCCCATCTCAGTAAGTGACATGTCACACACAATGATCTGTATTTCCGCATGTACATCTAGGTGATCTGTTAGACCAGGTTTTGATTTTGTGCTTATATAAATCAGTTTATCACTTCTTTAGTTAGTTAATCATTACTTTTGTTTTGGTGGTGTCCTGGTTTCAGCAGTAGCAGTCATTTTTTCTCTTTCTTAGTAGGTGGTGCAGTGCTGTGTTTTTGACTTTCGGCCTGGTAACAGCACTGATAACACCGATGTTTCCAGTTGTGGCTTAGCAATGTTTAGTCTGAGCAAGGACTTTCTGAGCCTCATGCTCTGCCAGGGAGGAGGAGGAGCCAGGAGGAAGCAGAGACAGGACACCTGACCCAAATTATTTGAAGATGTATTCCACACCATAGCACGTCATGCCCAGGGGGTAGAACTGGGGGCAGTTACCCAGAAGGGCTAGTTCACTGCCGAGGGTTGGGCTGGGGTGTCAGCCGATGGGGTGGTGACCTATTGTATTCTCTTCCTTTGTTATTTCCTTTATCATTATTATTATTGGTGGCAGCAGTAGTGGTTTGTGTTATACCTTAGATACTAAACTGTTCTTATCTCAACCTGTGGGAGTTACATTCTTTTTGATTTTCCTCTCCATCGCTCTGGGAGCTAGGGGGCACTAAAAGGGGGGAGTGAGAGAGCAAGCTACGTGGTTCTGATTTACGGCTGATTAGGTTTAAACCACGACACTCGTTCTCCCCACCTTTAAATTAGGTTTAATACTATTTAATAACCTCAGTATGGCAACATATTTCACTTATGAGACACAATTCTGTGACAAGAAAAGTCACATAACTGAACGTTTTCTATCATTTCAGCAGTAACTGCATATGCATTACCATCTTCTAGGGAACAAGAAATAGAAGGCATGTGAGAGAAAGGTGGTGAAGAGAACACAAAATGTTAGCATCCCATTATGCGGGCATAGGTATAGCTGATCTCCTCTTCACCTGGAAATACCATGCTTTTCAGTACAAAATCAAACAACAATAAAAAAAACCCTGATATCCAGCAGCTTAGTAGATGTAGTATCTCTTATTTGTAATCTGCCATTCTTCTGACTTTTTGAATAAGTTTGCTATGACCACGATCCGCCATCTACTTTTTTCCCTGTGGAAATAATGGGTGAAACTGCACCACCACAGTAAAAAACCCACAAAGCCAAAAAAAAAAACCCAAAACCCAAAGAAATTTGTCTGCATCTGAGCTAAAATCCCCATAAAACACCACTACAAAATTAAAAAATATTATAAATGGTACTGGATATTCGGCTTTCCAATTTTTCCCTTCAAAAGCATCAAGGCTGCACAAGTGATAGTTCAGATCAATTTAATGAGACCAAACATTTCAATTTCCTCTCGAACTCACTGTTAAATCTTCCAGCAGCTACGCTCCTGCTTGCCCTTTCTGATGTTTCTGTCTTAAAATGATCTGTTCTTCACGTGTCTTGTGTTAAGAGTGTAGAGATTTGACAGAAAATAAACCCCCTTGTGTTTCAGCCAGTCTTCAGAGATCAAAGAGGCTTGGTACGGCTGGACTTAATTTCTGTTTATAACCAATTTGACACTATACATCTGGTCATGTTCAATAAGAAATTTCACTATTATGGATTCACAGATAGTACAGTTTATTGAAGCAAGAAAAATGCAGATTTGGAATTGCTGTTGATATATTCACTTACAGCATTAGTGCTAAAATCCTAAGCTAGTGAACAATTAATTGAGTTCATATGGGAAAAAAATAAAAAATTATTATTTCATTAAGCTTAGTTCCACCCAGGCATTGTTGCCAATTTGGGGCATTCTAAACAGAGACACAGAGTCTAGTTTAGGAAAGAAACACTGTTTATTCTGCACAGGGTGCTTGGTGGAATTTTCCACAAATCAAGCATAATGATGATTATAACTTTAAGCTATTTATACATTTTGACAAACAAAGAAACCTGTGCCTATTGGTTTAAAGTTATACAATTTGTTCATTAATTAGTATTCTACTTCTTATTGGTTAAAGGTTCCTCTTGCTTCTCATGCAAATCAGGCACACAGGCTCAGTCCTTCTTTTGAGCAGGTGGGTTTCTTGAGTCAGTGGACTGTGAGTCGGTGGTTGTGCTGCCCTCTGCTAGGACTATCTTTTACCTTATTACTGCCCATTTTACTCTGGGTAGTCATCCAAGGTCTGATGTTTCTCATTATCAGTCCTGATTCGTTACCCAAAAAGCAGGACCTAAGTTCTTTGTTTTGAAAAGTCTTTATATGTTAACATGGTTATCTAGCAGAACTGTGATTGGATTAACATTGTTTTGAAAGATGTTGCAAGCATCTGATGTAGTCAAAGGCACAAATCTTCACTAGGAGAGAGGAGTAAGCCTATCAATTTGTCTGCAAAGTAGGGTCATATTCTCATCTTTTGCTATGGAGGAGTTCAAATGACAAATTTATACTTCTGACAGGAATGGAGGTGAGACTGTAGTCAAATTACCCATTGCTGCCATCATAGATGATGTGGGCGGCAGCCACTTTCTCACTTTGATGTATTTCTTGTATGTAAATGAGGGATAATGGTTACCTTCAGTCAAGGTTACCCTTCAGCTCACAGGTTGTGGGTCTTGCACAAGGGCAGAACAGAACCATGAAACATTAGCATCATTCCCTCTTCCACCAGGCTAAGGCAACATTAAGGCTCATCCGGCCTCCATCTGATAGCCTAATTACCTCCACTAACAGCACATCACTCCCATTAGTGGCCAATCACCCCTATCAGGGTTCCTTCCATTCATAACACACATCATGGCCTCAGGCCTTATTCCTACAGCTGGAAAACATATTCCTCTACAATGGACACTTAAACACATGTATATGTGTGTACACAAGCAACTGAACACTGACATAGAACATTGTCAAAATGTGCATTTTTGTAAAACGCAGTTTTGACAGAAACTTTCTGACAAGTCCTAACTCTGGCAGCAATCTATTCATGAGTGTTATGAAAACAGAGAGTATTTTGTTTACTGTCTTATAGCCTATTCTTTTATTTTCCTTTTTTTTTAGATTTGTGCTTTGGGTTTTAATTTATTATGATTTTTTTTTAAGAATTTTAATAGACTGAGCTCCTTTTTCTTTTTTTTTTTCCCATGTTAGAATATGAGGCAGATAACACAACCATAAAATATTCCAAAGAACCTATGGAAGAATTGTAGACCTAGAACTCTGCAAATATGTATAGTTCTAAATATATGAAATATTTTCAACTGTATAAGTTTTTTACTTTTCCATTTTTTTCTTTGCTTTAAAAATGTTCTTAGTTCTAGAGACTAAAAAACCTCATTTTCTTCATAGTAGTATTTAACTTAATATGAAAATGTGAGACTTAACAAACACAGTGATCAATTTGGAATCCTATTAGCAAATAGCTTACTTATTTGCAACACACCTTGTTAATACCAAGCGACTAAGTGTGACTTAATAGGTGCTACAAATAGGTGTGAAAAATAAAATTAAGTTACCAAAAAAACATTGAGAGAGACCTTAAGCACTAAATACAGGAAATATTGGTTTTGTTTCTGCATCTCATTTGAGAGGGAAGGAGCTGGTTTTATTCTGTTCTCAATCTCCACAGACATTTCTTTTGCTACAGTGTCCTGTACACACAGTTATATACCCCAGAAAGAGTGCTAAATTATCTGTTTGAAATTGTTTTACACTTCACCTTCCCCTTTTCTTGTCACTTTTCTATTGTTTACACAGAATCTTCCTACAGAACCTGCTTATGGTGCTTTCTTGCTTTTGTTTCACGCAACGACAATCTGCAGTTTCTTTTGGGCTGGTGAAGGGAGGCGAGCTGGCATACATACCGGTGTCAGTCTTAAAATACTCTGAATGCAGATTTCAAACTGCCATTCTGACAGGAGACAAAATAGCACTTTATGACTCCTCTGGTGGCAAAACGAACTCAAGGTCCATGTAGTTCGCTGTACTTCCAGTTTTGACAATTCAGCCATCTGCAAAGTAGACTCTAACCAGATCAATGAGCCCAGTAAAAAGCAAGACCAGGAAAAGTCTGTTCCTGTGCAGTTCAGAGTATGTGAAGCGTTCAGAAAAACACTTGAATGCAAAGTGAGGCCTTCAACTGGAAAATCCAGTCCTTAGTGTATTATACATTATATCTTTATTATTATATCTCAATTATATCTCTAGTCCTCAGATTGATTGATCAGTCAAGGACAACATGTCAATTGTGTCAGACATGTCATTTCATTAAAGAAATTCAGGTAGACAGCAAAGAAAATAGAAACTTATTAAAGCAATATCCACACAGAATGAAATGGTACAAGATATACAAGGCCATCTGGCAAATGAATAAACAAGATAAAATTTTACATTATTTGACCTAGGGTAAGCTATACTGTCAGACACAGAAAAGGCAGCTGTTTAATATTAGCAGAGGAAAATCAATAGAAAAAACTGATCTGCCAGTGAAGATGTAGAAGACAAGTGGAACAGCCTACCCAGGGGCTCTACATCTGATAGTTTCATAATAAATTAACTAAATTTATCTTCATGACACCTTTATAAAGAAACACTGATTTCACAGATGAGTGACCAAGTCACAGAGGAAACATGTGGCTGAGTCAACCACCAAAATCATATTTCACAGTCCATCAAAGCTAAATTTAAAAATACATTTTGAATGTATTTCAAAAAACTAGATAATAAGAAAGATAGGGTTGGGGGGAGGAGGCAAGAGGAACAAGTGCTAGTGACCAGAGACACGACTTTCACTGACCTTCCATCTTATTTCAAACTTAACTCATTGACATTTTCAACAGTAGTTATAGTGTCTTTATCTACTCTAAAGAGGAATTTTAGTGCATATCTGTAGCAAGTGTCCAGAAGTAGTCCGTTTCATTGAGAAAGCAGTCTATGCAGATTGATTCATTTCTGTTAAAATCAGTCCTAACTTCTCTCTGCTCTCTTCAAATTATTCCAAAACCCAGAAAGATACTTGTACAATAGACAAGTTCCATAACAGCTCCTTTAAACTTTTGAGCAGTAGGAGTATGACTATATGAGTAAATAGTGCAGCGTAACAGAAACAGATCTGTAATGTGAAATAGCTGGTGCTGAGTACTCAACACTACTCTATATATATTTCAGGGATTTTACATCAGATAAAACAACTAAGCAATTATTAATAGCTGGAACATGTTTTATTCACTTCTGAAACATACCTTCTAGTTTAGCTGCATTCAAAAGCAATCCAGCTGGTTGATTTCAAATCACTCCACAGTGCAACCCATAACATAGTAAAGGGTCAGTCTTGTTTGCCTCAAAAGCACATTTATGCTACAAAAGCCCTAATGTAGACCTCCTTTCTGTCTCACAAATTCATCACTGTGTCGTACACAAAACCATGAGTTCCTGATCTCCTTGTACAATTTGATGACTGGCTGAACAACACAAGCATACGGCTGAGAGCTGGGAACTTGGGAGTTCTGATCTCTGAGGTGTCACTGATTTTCACTGTCCATGATTCAGATCAGAAGGACATGTTCAACTACAGCATACATGATTATGCAGATTGGCTTGAATACACCATCAGACTTGGGCTTGCTTGGGGTGCAAATTATGCCTTAGGGAAGAGACTTGCCTTTAAAAAAAGAATGAAATAAAACGAAACAAAACAAAAACCACAAACAAACAAAACACCCAAACAACAAAACTTGCCTGGAATGGGGATGTTGCAGGAACAAAAATCACAATCTCACGACAGACACTTCTGTGGCCTTCCTCAGCTATGAAACATATTCACTGTATTCCAGTCACAGCTACAAATCATTAATTATCTGGGTGAAGGGCTGCTGCAGAGACTGGTTTGGTCCACAGTTTGAAGGTAAAATCAGCTAAGTATTCATTAAAGCTTCCAGGAATGCACTGAGTATCCTTAGCAATTTCCTTCTCATTGTGATGCAGACAACCTCCCATGCAATACTTCTAAGGAGAAATCACAGCCATCATTTCAAAGTTAACATCTTGGACTATTAAATCTCTAATTTGGTTTATTATTTTAAAGACTTACCTTCTAGTCATTTACACAGGCCTTGCAGAGCACTGGGAGGCATTCCAAATTAGAAATGAAATTAGAATCTAAGCCTGTAAGAGAAATCTCAGTGCATTTCCCGATCAGCAGACATACATACTCTGTTCCAGTTGTGCTCCCATAGTCGAAAAGATCCAGGAAGGGAAAGGATCTGAGTATACTCCGTGATACTTACTGTATCTCTGTATTCCAAAAACAGCTGACTTCCAATAAGTTGTAGATTCAACAATAAATGCTCCTGACCAAAAATAGTTCGGTGTTCAATTACGAAGCTCGGTTTCCTATATTTAGGGTTCAGTTTTGCTGAATGCCTTGAACAAGATGAATAGAAAAGTGACACAGTTTCCCAGTGATTGATACAAACTTACTCAGGATAGTCAAAACCTGACTGGAGATGGACTGCAGAGGCTCTCATTGTACTGAGAGGCCGGAGATAAAAAGGAAGGTGGAATTCAGTGCTGATAAGTGCAAAGTATTACACATGAGAAAAACTATTTCTAAATAGATAAAGATGAAGGGTTCTAAATTATTACTATGACTCAGGAATAGAAATTTTGGAGTAAACTGAAAATTGCATCTCCCTGCTCAGCACTGTTCAAGAACATTTAAGAAACTATTAGAAACGGAAACAGAAAGCCTCCTTATGCCACTAAGAAAACAAATGTACCACTTCTTGAACACCAGTCACAATTGCTCTAAGGAAGCACATAATGGATGGTAAAAATAGAGAGAAAGTTTGGTAAACAATAATGTGAATAGGATAACTTTCATACAAAATGAGATATGGGCTCTTCAGCTTTGAAAAAAGATTACTAAGGATTGCAGGAAATAGCTCCCTAGAATTTCTGCTGTCCCAGAAAATGTTTCTACCCGTGATAGGTGGACAATGCTGAATCCTTAACATTCTTCAAAGCTCATTAAGCATGACTGGATAGTACGATTATGAGGCACTATTATTACAGGAAAGACATTTCACTAAACTGAGATCAAGGGATGTTCTAACATAACATGAGCTGAGATAAAATGTGACAAGGTCAACAGACTTGTGTCAGGATCCGATTGGAGAAAAACCCCAGTTCCAGACGCTCTTTCAATTTGTGATCCCAAGAATGAAATTAAGACACAAACGAGGTCAAGTACCATAATCGGACAGTTTGTTTATTACAAATTGCAAAAAGACAGTTATTATAAAAAAGGAAAATTGTTGTAATAAAGGGGATAGCGATAGGACAGATTGGAGAAAAGGTAGAAAATGAAGCAAGAATTCAGGGTGCAGAGAGAGAGATAGTCACCACCGTGGATCCAGCGGTGTCCCGGGGATCTGTTGTAGTCATCAGTAGTGGTGGGAGTTCTTCAGGGTTCATAGTCTCGTGGTATCAGAGCAGAATGTCCCCCAGGAGTCCATCAGCGGTGGGTGTCCTCGTGGAAGCGTCCTTCTGGAGTCCCCTTGAAGGTACCCATTTTGGTGACGTTTTACTCTCCCTTTTATCGTGAATTGGGGGGGAGTACCTATGTTCTTCCTAGTGTACCAGTTTTTCTGGTCTTGTGGCCAGCTGCACATCTGCACACACACAGGTGTCTGCAGCAATTCTTGGGATAATGGACAGCAATTCCTCACACCAATCCTCGAGGTAATGGATGGAAGAGTCTTATCA